>OVAX01002932.1:0-24319 GCA_900406405.1 Lepidium africanum | reverse complement strand
TACAACCTAATCCTTGTGTTCTGTTTCATTTCCTCAGTGCTTTTTTCCCCAGAACTTAGTTTCAGACATTAAGACTCCAATGTTTCTTCTCAATGCAGCATATGACGCTTGGCAGGTTCATGCATTGCTTTTCTTTCACTTATATCAAACGTTTTCATTCACAAACATAACAATATTATCTCCATCAGGTGCAAGAGAGCTTAGCTCCTCCTTCTGCTGACTTAAGCGGCTCGTGGAAAGCATGCAAATCAGATCACTCTCATTGTAATTCAACTCAAATCCAATTCTTCCAAGGCAAGTTTGTTATTCACCATCCATTAGTAATTCTTATTCTATAATCTATATTAATTCTCTGTTTCCTTCTCTTATGTCCATATACAGACTTCAGAACACAAATGCTAAATGCTGTACAATCTTTCTCAACATCGAGCCATAACGGTGTGTTCATAAACTCATGCTTCGCTCACTGCCAATCTGAAAGACAAGACACATGGCATGCACCAGATTCTCCTAAACTTCATGGCAAGGTAAACATTTTTTCTACAGTTCGTAAATAGTTTCTATTTCGTTGCAAACTGACTGCAAATTTGTTTGCTTGTTGCAGACTGTTGCTGAATCAGTTGGTGATTGGTATTTTGACAGAACAACAGTAAAAGCCATAGACTGTCCTTACCCTTGTGACAAAACATGTCACGATCTCACCTTCAAGTGAATTTGTTAACACCTTCAAACTCATAAACAGTTTACTTGATTCTTACAAACCAATACCATACCATTATTAAGAATTGCTGCAATCACAAATTGTACTTTGTTTGGTCTCGATTTTCGTATATTGGATTTGAAATAAAGCTAAACTTTTCTCTATTGCATACAATTTTAAGATATCTTTAACTGAATCACCGAATCTGATTAGTGCTTAATGACAAGTATCATGTCCTTGCATTTATAATAATCAATTAAAAATGAAGAAAAACATATTCCTTGGACTCTAAAACACATAGTATCCGACCTAAATCAGTCACATTCATGCTTTATATAAAAGTGTTGACATTTTTATATGAATGATCAACACAATCATTACAAAACACGATCTAATGAGTTAAAACAATCCGCGTGAATGTTTTTTTCTTACAAGAAAATTGTATAGCATTATTTTACAGTATTCAATGAAACAACATATCCTACAAAACAAGTAAAAAAACTAGTAATCACTCGTTAAAACTAAGTAACTAAATACTATAATGTTCGAAATATAAACCCTACACAGAACATAACTTAACGTGATGCAGAAGCTAAAGCTACAGCTTGTGCCCACATCTTCAATCTTGCCTTAACCTCCTTTGGATCATCTCCTAGAATTATAATATGAAATTATTAATACAATTAATTACTGAAAAAAACAAAAATAATCTGAATAAGCCAAGGAACCGGTGTCTAGTTGGCTTGCTCCTAGGCATCAAGTGGGGAGTTTGATTTCCGTCCAGCTCAGTTAAAAAACTTAGCTATGGATCGGACCGTTGTTGATCTAATGATTACTTGTTAAAAAAGAAATTTACCTGGACTTGAAATTCTCCAATTGCAAATCGGAGAGTTACCACCACTACTAGTCTGAGTCTCACGGTTTGACCCGGCTGATACTGAAACCCGACCCGGAACTTCCAAATCAAACCCGAGATCTCTACAAGCTTTCACTTCTTCAAACCCCGTCTTCATTAACTTCTTTCCCATCTTCGTTAATACCGTTAACTCCCCTCCTCCGCGGTAACGTTTTCCGTCTCCGTCACTGTCTCTATCCACACCGTTAAACCCGTGACCTCTTTTACTCTTTTCCCTTAATACCATTCTTTGCTTTGTTAAATTACACTTACTGCCACTCTCTTCACTAGAAACATTAACTTTTCTTCTCCGACGAGATGTGATCATCGGAAGAGAATAAAACCCTGAAGATTCTTTATCGGAATCGGAATCATCACCATCATCGGAGATTTCTCCATCTGCTTCAGCTCCAACATCATCTTCTAAGCTCTCTAATGACATAGCAGAGACAAAAGTACCTAACTCTGTACAATTATCTTCATCTTCATGGAAAGAACTCGTACAGATAGATAATCTAGACAAACTACTTTGTCTTGTTTGGTAATGAAATCCATCATCTGTATCATCTTCATCTAATATTGAAGAAGAATTGATCATCATACTCTCATCCGACGCCATTAAAATGTTACAATTCAACGTTTTGAGAATTTTTTTTTTCTTTTTCTTTATCGAGTGTAAATTGAGTCAACTCATAGAAGATGTTATTGATTATATCAAGTCTCGGATTCTGTATGATTTTACGTATTTGCCCTTGGTAGTTGATATTATCTAATTTTAAAAAATATATATATAAAGCCGAATATTCGGATTTTGCCTTAACATTTTTGTCGACTGTTTTCTAAGTCATTTAGAAAATTCGACACTTTTTATACTATAACGTCACCAGATTGGTTATTATCAATATTTTTTTCTTAAGAGACTGAGTATTCAGACATTTTCCAAATCTATCACTCTCAAGATTTATAATTAGCAGACACCTGTAACGCGTGTTTATTAGCATAATCCAAAATTATAGATTTTTTATTTATTTTAACATTGGATCGACAAACCCAATCTATAACATAAAGTTATCCCTAAAATTATTTTTAAGTTAGCATAATGCAGTGGGTATGAATCAAATATTAATATCAAATTATTAATTAGATTATTTTAACCACCAGAATGAGAGCAATTCGGTTTATAGATTTTTAAACTATTTATAACATTTTCTCAGTATATGATAATATATATATATATATATATATGAACTATTCTTTTTGAGGATCTTCTGTAGTTTCTAAAGTGCCCCTTAATCAAAGGCAATGTTGGACCCATATGTTTCACTTGGTGAGGGCAATTCAGTAATTAGATAAGATATCTCACAATTAATTATGTGATAATACTAATACCTACACCGTTGCTGATGTTTTTCCACAAAATCAATAATAAAGTAACGAGATTTCATTAATATACTAAAAGAAAACCAATTCACTATAGATTTTCCACACTTGAATGAATAAATTATGTGCATGTAATTTTTAGTCTATTGACAAACGATAAGTCCACTAAAGATAGACGTATTTACATATTTTGGGATCGAGTTTCACCATACATTATGTAAAAATTTGGTTAATGAGCCGACGAATTATGATTCAATGTTGAAAAAAAAAAAATTATATACACATTTTGAAAGTTATGGTTAAAATGTGTATCTACACATTTCTAAAACATTCATATGTATTAACTTGTATAATGATATGGTTTTAATACAACTTTATATAATATTTCTATAGAAGATATGTGTATATATATGTAAACATAATTGTTTGGCACAGATTGAATCAAATAAAATAAGTGGTGTGAACAAATAGTAGATATCATTCTCAAAATTGATTACACAATAAATGTTAAGAGACTTAGTGGTGCCGGCAGAGATACTGGTATAGTCGTTTATGGTTCACATTTTTCTTCGTCACTCCTCTACATATATAGCCACGTTCTTTTAGCGATCGCATATTGAGCGATCTAACGACTAATATTAGAATTAGTCTAAGATTTAATTTTGTAGAGAATGAATTTACAGAAGTGACACAGCACCGTTTAATTAGTCGCAGTGATTCATTATGGTGCTCTTACTCTTTTTTTTTGCTAAAGAAATGACTAATTTGTTGTTATTCAATTAATAAACTAGTTCATTTTCAACTAAGAAATTTAATCACCGAATCATGAATCAACGTGTAAGAGCACCATAATGGACCCATAAGATGTTTACATCTCCTTCTAAACTAAGATTTATATTTCTTTATCTATTTTATTTGTATCGTATTTTTAAAATTTATTGGTCACTTTCTAATACAAATATAATTACAATACTGATATAGTTATATATATATATTTAGTAGTAGTCTGCTAATTTTCCGACACGTGCAAAGTTAAATAGCAATAAGTTAACCATTATTAATGGGCTAGATGATTCTTATTATAAGCCCAATAAGTTTATAACTGTTTAGCCCATAAAGGTCCATATACAAAGTTTGATGAATTACTCAAAACCGATATTAACCGTTAATCGGTTGGAGTATTACCGGTAAACCGTACCGAGGCTGAAGAGTAAGCTGATCTGCCGGCGCGTGCTTATACTCGCCGGAAAGATTGAAACGAAACCGTTTTAGAATCATGGAGAGAACGATTTTGAATTCCAACATGGCAAGGTTTTGGCCAATGCAAACTCTTGGTCCGACTGAAAACGCGAGTAAAGCGTTTGGGTGATTAGCGGCTTTAGAAACGCCGTTTTCAAAACGCATTGGGTTGAATTTATCAGCGTCATTTCCCCAAATAGCTTTGTCTCTGTGCATTTTCAGAAGAGGGATTACTATATCTGTACCTTTGGGAATCTCTAGGTTAATTAATGTTATATCTTTCACTGCTTTTCGAACCATGTTTAACACTGGTCCATATAAACGAAGTGTCTCCATTAAAACCATGTTCATCTGCAATGATTAAGATAATTAGGTAAAAATAAAACAGGTTTCTTCTACCGCAAGAAATGGCTTGTACATTGTTCATTTACCAGTTTGAGTTTGGAGCAGGTTTCTGCATCTGGGATTTTGACTTTACCACATTCGATTAAAACCTCTTCTCTGAGTTTCTCTTGCCAATCTTGATGCATACTAAGCAACATTATAACCCATGTCAATAGATTTGCAGTAGTTTCATGTCCAGCGAAGAAGAACGTTTTGCATTCTTCTATGATCTCATCAATACTCATCTTTTTCTCAGAGTCCTTAGATCTTGCAGCTGTTAACATAGTTCCCAGAAGATCGTTTTCCAAGTTCATGGATTTTGATTCTAACCTCGCATCTATGATTCTTTTGATCGAGTTATTCACTTTCCTTTCAAGCTTCCATATTTGAAGATTCAAAGGTGTAGGAAGGTACCTTGGAATACAAGGAAAAAAAACCCTATAGGATCAATCAACACGAAACAGTAAAAGTGATTGATGATTAAACACTTACTGAGTTCCAGGAATGACGACTTTAGTAATAGAAGCAGCAAAACACTTTTGAAGCTCTATTTGTGATTTAAACACTTCAATTCCTTCTGCATAACTGCTTCCAAACGCAACAGTCGCTATAATATCAGCAGTTAATCTCTTAAACTCATTGTTCATCATCACCACTTGCTCTGTTTCTCCACTTTTGCTCTGTTTCTTCCATTCCTCGAACATCCTCAAAGTACAATTCACCATTAATTGAGACATCATCTGATTATTAACATGAAGAAATCATCAACTATATAGAAGATAGGTACTTTCTACTGTCATGTAATCAATACGAGATAGATTATTAACCTTGATTTTGTCCATGGTGAATGCAGGGTTTAAGATTCGTCTATGACGAACCCAATCAAGACCCTCTACGAAGACAAGTCCATTACCAGTAAGTTTGGTAACCTGATGTTTTGTATTTGGTTTAACAAAGAAACCTAACTTGTTTGATAAGACTTTTTTGGCTAATTCAGGATCTGAGATGAAAATCCTTGGCTCTGTTCCAAGCCAGTAAAGAAACGTCTCTCCTATAGAACCATTATTAACTTGTGACTTATGGAGCTAGACAAAACAAAATATTCAGAGAGATGGAGAATTCAAAACTGTACCGTATTTAGATATCCATTGATGAAAATGAGGATGAACATAAGAGAAGATATCAGTGGAATTCCAATCGAGAACACTAAGATTAACTTCTTTCTTTATCGTCTGAATCTCGTGGAGGTTTCCGTGTAAGAACTTGTAATTTGGGCCTGAGATTCCTTGCTTTTTGAATCTTCTTGTAACCATCAATGGCCGACAAATAAGAATCCAACAAGCATCATATATCTTTGGAACTAAAAGGATCACAAGAGCTAGTGCTAACAGATTAATCGTGCTCATGAGCTCCATTGAAAGACCAAACATTTTTGTTTTTTTTGTATGTTTTTGGTATTGAAGTTAGCTTTGTAGTTTTCTGAAGTTGAGTTTCCAGTTTTGTGTGTCTTATGGATGTTACGTCATTGCTTATGCAAATATAATCTTATCTTTACGAAGCTTGAAAGTTAGGAACAGAAGTTGTTTGTCTTTACTACCATACTTTGAAAATTATACATTAAAATCATGACTTTATATTTACGATGAGATGAACCATTCTGAGTTTTTAATTATATCTGCAAAATCAATTATTTTCTATTCCCATTTTGGCTGCTCTGCAATATCAATTTTCTAGCTTAGACAAATATCACTGATTAGGCCCATTAAGGGTACGAAACTGAAATTTAAAAGCCCAATTACCATAACAGTGTTAAATTAGGCGGCCCATATGAAACTTGAGAGACACGTAAGGTAAATAGATAAGTAGTTTACTGATAAATTCCCTTTCATTTACTCAAATGTTAGGCTGAAGTATTTATTGGTAAGCCGTACTGAGGCTTAACAGTGAGGTGATCCACTGGTGTGTGTTTATACTCGCCAGAGAGGCTAAGCCTGAATCGTTGAAGAATCATGGTGAGCACAGTTTTGGCCAATGCAAGCTCTTGTCTGTATGAATCTTTTGAAGCGGAAGAGTTATCGTTGTGCCTTTAGGGATCTCTAAGTGAGCAAGCATTATATCTTTTGATGCTACTCGAGTCAAAACTGGTGCTGGTCCGTAAAGTCGAAGCGTCTCCATGATTACCATGTTCATCTGCAAGATATAAACAGGTTTCTTTGACCACAAGAAACGTTTTTGGTGATTCAAACTTTGGAAAAGGAGCATTACCAGTTTGAGTTTGTAGAAAGTGTCTGAATCTGGGGTTTTGTCTCTACCACATTCTTTGAAAATCTCTTCTCTGAGTTTCTCTTGCCAATCTTGGTGCAAGCTCAGCAACATTATAGTCCATGTTAGTAAATTCGAATCAGCTTCGTGACCGGCGAAGAAGAAAGTCCTGCATTCATGTAAGATCTCTTCGATGCTCATCTTTGGTTCGTTTCCTTCAGATTGGCAAGCTTTCAACATGATTCCCAGAAGATCGTCTCCATAATCTGATTTTGACTGTACTTTTGAACTTATAATCTCATGATTGACTTATTCCTTTTCCTCTCCAATTTCCATATCCGAAAGTTTAAAGGAGTAGGAAGGTACCTTAGAACAGAAGAAACAAGACCAGTTATCTTTAAATCATCTGAGTGATTAACTTAATGAGTTCCAGGGATAAAGAGTTTGGTATGAAAAGTTTTGCAGAAATCTTTGTTTACATCGGTAACAAGTTCTTTAGATACACAACACAAATATAATTCCCAATTAACAAAGATAGAAAATGTTTTAACCAATTAAATAATCAAATATATGCAAATAAGAATATTAGCTTGGTAACATCGAACACATAAAACAAAAGGCAATCTCTCACTAAACTTTCTCTCTCCTTGCCTAAATCTCTGTTTTTTCTCTGGTCCGATGACTAAAGTTAAGAAGAAGAAGAAGAAGCGCTCTCCTTCACCTCTTCCTCAAATTGAGTCTAGGTCTTTGCCTAGCTCTTCTGCTTTACCTCAATCTGAAGCTCCTCATCCTTCGAAGAAATTATCAAGGAAAAGAGAATCCTTTCTTCTGGATTCTGGTGAGATATGTGTAAAGATACCAAACTCAGTCATTGAACGCAATAAACATGCATGGGCAAATTTCATTCTAGGTCACTTCCACGGAAATTTACCATCAATGGGAGCCCTTCATGCTATATTAAACGGGATTTGGAGCAAGAAAGCAAATGACATCTCCATTTCTAAAGCTAGCTCCAATTCTGTGTTAATCAAAATCCCAAACTCTCTCACTCGTAGGAGAGTCCTTAAACTTTATAAAAACTATTTGTCTAAAAACATGATTGGTTAAAACTAGTTTTTGGTAGAAACAAAAATCAAAAACTACCCTAAAATTGCCTTCCAGTCAACACCTAAACTACACTCAGGCCTTCTCTAGGAGATGACAATAGATATTTGCTTTGCGCCCATGATTCAAACGGATTCTAAAATTTATTTTCTATTGTAAGATATGAAAAAAAAAGAATAAAAAGGCTTGGATTTTAAAAAAAATCCAAAAAATGTTTTTAACCTAGTTAAAAATAGAATAACATGACCTAGATTTAAGAAAAAATACCCAAATTTATTGTTTAACTTAGTTAATTATTAAATTTTGGACCCTTTTAAAATTTTGGACATCTGTAAATTATATCTTATTAGAAAAAAATTTTGGACCCCTTAAAAATTTTAACATAGCCTCAATTGACAAAGATATTTAAATTAAACCAATCATATTCTAGTTTGTTTTTACTCTAAAATATGATTAGTTTAATTTAAATCTCTTATAAAGATTCTTTGTTTTTGAAAGCAACGAAAACAGTTATCAATCAGAACCATATAATAGATAAATTTTCTTTTATATTTTACCTTGAATAGTTAATTTATATTAGACGGAAATAACTAGATAAATGAGTATAAGAGCATTCTTAATGGTGAGTCTATTAATTTGAGTCTCTTACCAATTAAAACTTAATATTTTAATATAATATATTTTTAATTAAATTTAATTCTGAAAAATTAAATGAATCAATAAAAAGAAAACACATATGTTAAGGGTCTTTTATTATTTAAGAGATGGCTTCTTAAGTTCTTGTTTAAGAAACTCATCTTTCTCTCTCTTCTCTTATTATTTTTTCTCTTCTCTTATTATTTTTTTAAAAATTTTTTATTCTTAAGAATCTCTTATTAGAACCCCTATTGGAGTTGGTCTAACATATACATTCTTAAACATTGCGTCCATTAATAGCCTTTTTTTTGTTTGAAAGTTAACGTGGATTGAGTAATTGCAAACAAATTCAGCAGTTACAAACATATACAAATTAGAGTAAAATTAAGATAAGTATTGAAATTGATAATACTTGAGAAGATTGTTCCTCCTATTTTTCAAAGGTAGCAGTCATTTTTAATTTATTTAAGCAAAAAAGAAGAAGAAGTAAATCAACTTAATATTAAATTAAGATATTTTTCAAATTCTAAGTTAATGGGTTAATCAACAGATATATTTTTACGATTCTCTTGGCTACGGTTTAGATATATTTTTATTTTCCTTATTCCATTAGGTTTTACTTTTCTTATTATAAAAGGCACTCCTTTCTCTTCTTTACTGATTATTTTTGATTAAGTCTTCTAGTTTACAAATTGAGTTGCTGGTTATCTCTTGTTTCCTCTAAACGTTGCTTCGTTCTATATTCTCTTCTCAATTTCTACTCTGTTTTTCGACATCAGGTACTCACAAATCTTTCTGTGATTTTGGGTTTTGATTATCTATAAAATCATTATTAATTAATATCTCAATAAAAATGGTTAAAGTGTTGAATTTCCAATTGTTTAATGGAAAGAAACTGACTTTGAATTTGTTATTCCAGTTCCTAGGTGGAGTGGGATTCTCAGCTCGTGTATATATATATATATATAATTAAAGTCTTAATCGTAAGTTAGAGGCAAAACACAATGTTGAAAAGCCATTGCTCCAATGTGGAATCTCTACCTCACGATATTGTAGAGCTCATACTCGAGAGACTTCCTGTAGACTCTCTGTAAGATTCAAGTCTGTATCTAAGAAGTGGAAATCCTATGCTTGGATTTGGCAAAGACAAGATTAGGGGTATATACAAGCCGGTTTGGTTGTATAACTCAAAACCATTTGGTCTTGACAACGTTACTACTTGTGAAGTTTTCGATTTTAGTACCAATGCTTGGAGATACGTTAATCCTGCTTCTCCTTATCCGGTAAATGATCGTTGTGATCCTGTCTATTTAGATGGGTCACTTCATTGGTTCACCAACAACAAGGATACTGAAGTATTATCTTTTGATCTTCACACCGAAACTTTTCAAGTCATATGTAAAACTCCCTTTTCCCATGATCGTGACCGTCACAAAGACAACATGTGCATCCTTAATGATCGTTTGTGTGTTTCCGAGTCAAACGGGTCCATCCAAGTGATTTGGTCGTTGGATTCTTCAAAGACATGGAAGATATTGTGTTCAATAGATGTCAGAGGAATTTTCTTCCGGCTGTCACCAATAATATTTGTTTCGGACAAGAACAAGTTATTACTTCAAGGTCGATTAAGCCATGGATATCCGGTGATATATGATATCCAGGCGCAATCTTATGATATACATCGTAATATCCATGGTCATCATGTTTATTATTTTCAAAGCTTATTTTCTGTTTTGTGAGATTAACTTGTCTTCTTTTCATTCTGCCTAATTCTGTTTGGGACTTGAACTGTCTAAAACTCTATTATCATCTAGTTTTTATAAATTCTGGTTCAATCATTCGGTTCAATAATTACATCTATATTTATTTTTTATTTTGTCATTTCTATTGATGAAGCTTACATAGATTCACAACGTTTATATATGACGTGATAATCTTGACCAGCTTTTCTATATGACGTGAATTATCGTTAGATTCTAAATTATATTTTATTTTATTTCATGTAACTCAACTTTGTGGTTCTCCTTGTTTTTTTTTTTCTTTTTCTCAAGGCTTATTAGGCTTATTTTATTGATTATAACTATGGATTACATAGCATAGGTTTATGGTTTACAATATAACATAATGACCATAATAGAAAGGCCCAAATAAACTCAATTACGAAACTTCCAGAAAACACACACGTTCTTTTCCTGTTTGGCCATCGGATTAGACGTGGTCACCGGTAAGGAACTCCGATTTTGAGATGTCTTTCCACGTACTTGCCGGTATGCAAATTCTGGTCTCGCTTGAAACTGCCACTCCGTAGGAATCCGCATCTGCAAGTCCAAACCGTCAATTTTCTCCTCCATTTCCTTCTTATGGTTGAATCTCAAATAAACACTAGCGTTGAAAGCCACCTGCACAAACTAACCCAGGAACTCTCCAACGAAGAGTTATATCTCCAAAAGTTGGAATTCTCTACATGATCTAAAAGTCATCAGCAACCTTTGATGGAAAAATTGGCAATATGATACAAAGATCAGATCTAAAATCGAACTAAGTGGTTAAAGGACCATGATGGGATGTTATTGAAAGAAAACTAAAAACAAAAACCAATAGAAAACGAGAAATTTAGAGACTATACAAACAATACAACAAACCAAAAAACAAGAGAAGATTGAAAAGAAATACAAAACTTAAACCCGAATTGGATTGGGAAGAAGCACGGATAAGATACGGCATACAACCGAAAGAGACCGATCAACATAGGAAAGACACCGAGACAAACTCGGAAAGATACTGACCAAATCGGAAGTAAAACCAGCAAATCTTGAAGAATCAGAACTACTGGATTGTTACTCCACTTCTAACAAATTTACCAAAATTCTTTCTCTAAAAGATTTAAGTGAGATAAGAGAAATATCTATGAAGATTTATCGATGAAGTGGAGAGAATAACTCTCTCTCTAAAAGAGGAGAGTTTTGCTGCTCCTAGCCTTCTTTCTTCTGGTTCTCCTTGTTTTTAGTTAATCAAAATCCGGACGAAAACCAAAGAAAAAAACTGTGGAAAGAGTTGTAGTTGAGATGGATAAATTATCTAAATCAGACCAAAAATGTGAGTACATAACTCCAGTCTTATATAAAAGTGTAGGCCTGGGCACATATCGAGTATCCGCGATTTTTGTGATATCCGGATCCGGATTCGGATCCATTGGATTCATGTTTTTATTACCCGGATCCAAATCCGAACAATAAAGATATTCGGGATTTGATATCCGCGATATTCGGATCCGGATCTGAACCATTATTATATTATATAATATTTTTTAAATAAAAAATATCATATTTGTAATTATTATATAAAGAAGAATTTCTCAAAGTTACTAATTAATTAGATTCTTCCACGTGTCAAATCTAATGATCATAAACTTTTTGGTGATATATTAAAAAAATTAAAAATAAATCTTATTATATAAAGAAGGGTTTCTTGCACATCGGACAATAGTGTTTGTTTTATGATTCAAAAAACGAGGATACAATAAAGATGAAAATTTCAAAATAAACTTTTCAAGCGCAAGAAAACCGTGCATCGCATGGGTCTTTATCTAGTTTGTAAAAATAAAATAAAAATTAATTTTTTAATAACAAATACCAAAATGTATTAGCTTTTCTTATAATTTATATTATCATATCGTTAAAAGTTTAGAATAAAATATTTTTATATGTTAATTCTCAACATTAACACCTAAAAATATTATATAGTTCATGATTTAAAAACTGAAAATTAACCTATACATTAATACATTTAAAATTATTTAATAGAAATAATACATATTAAAAAGTTATACACTAAATATTCTAAATCAGATCGGATCCGGATATCCAGACTAAAAAATATTATTATCTGGATCCGGATCCGTACCTGCAGATCCGTAAATTTTATTACCCGAATCCGGATCCGTGTATCCCGGATACCAAAAATTTTAGGACGGATCGGGACGGATCACGTATTGGATATCAAATCCGGATAATATGTCCAGGGCTATAAGAGCGTTTGAACTAGGCATAGACATGGACATTTCAGATTTTGGTTGAATTTTGGGGTCTAAAATACTGTTTTAGAATATATTGGAATCGAAGCATATTTGAGATCAGTTCCATTCAATTTTTTTTAGGTTTGGGTACTAAGACCTATATACCTGAAACTGGATCCAAATACCCGAAATCGGAAAATATACATGAAATTAGATCAATTCCCAACATTCAGTGGTTTTATACGAAAACTATTGTCAGTTTATGAAAAATTATGTTTAATTTTCTTGGGTTCCCTTTGTTAAGAAGGAGTAGAATTTAGTTTTAATAAATATGTCGACTAGTTTATCTATTAGGGTTTATATGATAGCTTATAAAACTATATAAAACCCAGATGAAAATTGTAAAACAAAGAAAATTCTCAACATTCATTGATTTTATACGAAAACTATCTTTACTTTATGAAAAATTAAGTTTAAACTTATCTTGGGTTTTCGACTAATATGTTTATTAAGGTTTATAAAATACCTTATAAAACTATATAAAAAACTAAAATATTCAAAAATGAAAATTCTTACATTAATTGGTTTTATAAGAATTGTAAACCAACCTATAAATGGTAACTATGTACATATTAATCAGAAAAGTTCGTTTTCTTTTTTAAAAATTATAAAATTCACATAAATGATGAAAAAGTTTAAAACGAGTAGGATTTTTTTTTTCCGATTTATATGGTTTTATAAGTTTGTCTAATAAATCTTACAAACTCTTGTAAAAACAATATTAGAAAAACATGAATGTAAACTACTATTGTTTGCCTCGTGGTCTCTCTGTATCTCTGATGCTACACTTGGAGAGTCCATCAGTGACTTTAGCTGAGCTATGTTGTGGCACCATAGGATTGTTATCAGAGTACAAAACGCAAGCCCTGCAAAACATTTTTTTAATAAAGCCTTCATTATGCTGTAACGAAAGTATCCCAAACTTCTGTTCGTGTTCTGTTTCTTTCAATGCTGAAACCTTTTGACATGAATTGAGAATGACTTAAAAGGCAAAGCTCTTGGATTTGAAAATCACTTCAGATTGTGAGTTCTTGTTTGATTTTGACGAATAATGCATAGAGTCCATAGAAAGGAACATGCATGAGGACTACCAACAAATACCTGCAGATTCATTAATTCAAGAATCAACTCCTGTGTTTAGTAGCCACCACCGTAGTCATCAACTCATCATCACCTCCACCATACTAAAATCTTGATATCTCTATGCATAGTCCCATTGCTTTTTAAGATACTCCATATTAAGCAACAGCACCTGTTTAAGATACTCCATATTGCCTGAGAACCAATGAACTTTTTATGGTATCATTCCATTGATATTTCTAAGACTTTTAAAGCAGCGTTGTATTCTCTCATCCATGAGTTTGACGAAGACGCAATTGATATGGAAACCTATATTATTACGAGCTAATCAAAAACGATACCAACGACAGACCACATTCAGAAAGTTTAGATGATCTTTTTACCTAAATCAGGACTTGGGAAGAGAATGTGCTCATAAGACTCTAATCCTCCAGAATTTCCACAAATCATCTTCTCATCAGTCGTTATTGCCACATCTTCAGACTGACCATTCTCCACAAGCACGAAGCATTTCCTTTTCAGTCTCATAATCCACAGAAGCATATGCTTCTGATGTTCCCGTCAATATAATACGAACAAAAAGAAGAAAATATGAAATCAGAGAGATCTACACACAAAAAAATCTGTAATTACAGTTAATTTAGCAACAAACGATCAGATTAACTAGAAATGTTCTAAAGATAAAGAAAAGTGATGTCATAATTAAGAAAATCAGTTGCAGAACCTAACCAATATGTCTGACCAAGAGCAAGCTCTTAATAGTGTTGTACTTATCCCTTTCCTGCAACAGAAAAACTTCATAAACATACTCAAAACTAATTTTGCAAATCCAAACTAAGTGAAATTTCTCAATCTCTACACTCTCAAAGAAACTTCATAAACATACTCAAGGCATCTCCACAAGCAATAATTCAGTTCTAGAAAGAGAAAATAGAACAAAAAGAAAGACAATAGCAGTAAAGAGAAGTAAACCCACTTTGGATGAGATCCATATGGAGATGAACACAAATAGCTGCATATTGCTTTCAGTCAAAGGATGAAATGATCCAAAAAAAGATACTGAGCTAATAGCCCGTCGTGCGGGCCTCCTGCTGGGGGTCCGCTATGCCAAGAAAGACCGAAACATGCCACTGAAAGACTCTACTGAGACAAAGATGGGCTGTCAAGAACGTTTCTGCTTTCTTTCTCCTTAAGAACCTACAAGATTTGGAGATATATCAATAGAAGAATTACACATGTGACCTGATGCCTTGGACATAATTTGATCAGATAAGTGATCAAAATCAAAGTAAAGATTTGATCCAAATCCATAAACTGGAAACACAATCAACGAACATGAATCTAAGCCTACTATTAGTTGATCTCAGAACTGCAATGAAATGATCCATAGACAAGTACCAATCAATAAAATCAATATCAATCCTATGGAAACAAGCACTGAACCGCCTATATGATACAAATTAGTCCAATCAGAATCAAATGAAACATGGAAATTATACCGCTGTGATTATTGAATTAAATGAAAAACAAGCGAGCTCAACAGTATTATTGATTATACTGTTACAGAAGAATATTATGGATCAAATAAACTTTGAAATTGAAGAAAACCTGTAAAAAATCGGAAAACAAACATATAAACGAACCTTAGAAAAACTATTCTCAGATCTTTGATCTGAGAATCGAAGAAACTTTAAATCCTTTGAGATTCTCAAATCTACTTAACGTGGATCGAGTAAGGCAATCAATATCAATCCTATGAAACTTTAAATCCTTTGAGATTCTCAAATCTACTTAACGTGGATCGAATAAACGATTCTCAAATCGAATCGAAGAAACGTTATCGTAAGAAATAGAGAGAGAAACGAATGAAAATCGCAAAATAAGAGAGGCAATTACGTCTTTCTTGTATAATTGACAGGAGCATTCATAAAAATGTTTAGAAGGTGGAGGTATTTTTGTTGTAATATTTAAATGGGGGGAATTTTTGTTATCATCCCTATTAAATCTGTAATTGGACCGGAAACTCGACCAGAAACCTACCAAATAATACAATATGGCAAGAAATAAGAGCTAAAAACACAACATACTAAAACTAAAACTAAAATTGTAATTGAAATTATTCAGTTAACCAAGTCAACATGAGATAGTCACAAAACCACAAATTGAATCACAAAACCATACGACTTTATACTTATGAATCGATTTACATAAGAAATGAAAAATGGATTCTCAATTCAAACTATTATTAAGAAATCTGTTCGGAGTTCAGACTAAAAAGATTCACATAACACTTAATACTTATGAATCGATTTTCATTCAAAACCCATACACAGAACGATTTTCATTTCAAAATCAAAAATTAACTTGCAATCTTTGATGGACCAAAAAGAGTAAAATAGAGACATCATATTAATTCTGTCCTCTAAATGTGTACGAAGTTAATCTAGTTGACAAAAAAAAGAGTATAATTTACGTACGTTAAAGAATTTAAAGTTATTATTGTTATACATATGTCAGCTAAATGGTTTAATAACTTTATAGCTTATACTATTTGGTTTCGGACCAAAAATCATAAGTTTTAAACTCAACAAGTTTTATACGTAAAACAAATATAACCATTCCTAACTAGTAAATTCAATGAAAAATAAGTTCAATAATTTCTAACTATATAGTGAATATAGATGACCAAAATAGTAAGCATTCATTAATTAATGACTTGTGATAAAACTCCATAAACATAAAGGGACCTAGACATTCATTTTATGGTCGACGAGCTGCGCATTAATGAGCATGAATATATGATACAGAAAATAAGAGACACGTAAAAAGATCACTTTCGCATATATCCTACTTCGGTTCCAGACTCTTTGGAATTCCCACGTGATCTCATGAACTCTTTATTCGTCTTATTTCATTTTTTGGGTTTAAAATTATACTTTATTATTCGCTCTTTCTCTCAATAATGCGCTAATCCACAAACTGGAATGACCCAATTATTGGGCCTTCTTTACTTTGCCCTAGGTGAAAACCAAAGAAAAGAAAGATAATTGTTGGAAAACAAAAAAAACCAGAAAAAACCAAAGAAAGATTTTGAAACCAATTCACTAATCACAATTCCAACGTTTAGGTATGTTAGGTCGATAATAGAGCTCTGTTTATATTCAAATGAACCTCAAGGCATGGCAAATGATCAGTTCCAATGCCCGTCTGATGGAATGATTGCCACCGTAAATCTGCCAAAAAAGAAAGAAAATAAGTTCAAAAACCAATAAAACATAAACACTTTTTTGAGTGAGAGATTGACAAACACTTACGGTTAATAGTAGGACATCTCCAACTGTGTGGAGCCTAGGCCATGAGCATGTGAAATGCAGCTGGATGAACAATTCTAGGTTGTTTTGCATAGCTAGAATTTGGTTCTCCTCGAGAACAAGAGTGATATACTAAAAATACCCGTCATGTTCTCAATACATATGTATCATCCCTGACATAGCGTTGATGGTTCTCGAATCAACTTTAAAACCATGACACAAAAGATGAGAATAAAGTCAATTTATTACCTCTATTGATGACACAGCTACTATGTGGTATCCAGGGAAGATTGGATCATGTGCAATCACCACCCCGATTTCTCCATGCAAATTTATGTTCGATTGGTTTCGTCCTAATGTATCTAATGTTTCGGGTTGGACAAAGAAATCGAAACTGGACTAGATTCTCCATCTTCTTTAGTCTAAGAACAGAAGAACAGTCTTACTTTCTCATATTGAACCAGATCATGAACATGATTGAACCTATTCTAACGAAGAACTTATCGATTAATGCTAACCTTAAACTTGTGCTTCAAGCAAGAAGTTTGCAGAGAAAAGTGAATGATACCAACAGGAGAACTAAGGACGATCTCTGCTGTAATTCATCTTTAAGAATAAGTAACCAATTCAAACAAATAAATTAAGAGAAAATGCAGAAAGTTTTTAACCTAACCTCTGACTTGTCTTCTAAGAAATTGGTGAAATCTTGCACAAAACAGCACTTGATACGAAGAGGAGAAATGCGATTAATAAGAATACTTAAGAGTTACGATCGATTTCAAAACTTGGCTTCAAGTAAGAGCAGAATCTTGCGAAGAAGTGCGCTTGATACGAAGACGGTGATACTAAATCGATCTCTCCTTTAATTAATCTTTAAGAACCGTTTTATTCTGTTGATAACTGAAATTCACATCTATCCGTTAATACATATCGAACCGAATTGAGGGTTTTTATAAAATTAAACCGGTTTTAATTATGATCAAACTAGGTGATGCCGGGATTACTAATTTTTTGGGATTTTTTTTTCATGAAATTATGAGTAGCTGAGAATCAACTAAAACTCTTAAGAGTTTCATCTAGAAACCATATTATATCATGTTGGATCTATTAAATTTTTAATTTGGAAAAATAATTAATCATCAAACAGACATAGACAAAGAGTTATTTCCAAAATAATAAAGAACTAGGTGATATACCAAAATCTTATAGATATTTTAATTAATTTCAAAATCTTATCGTTTTGTATTGTACATTAGTAATTAAGTTTTTAAGAATCAATGTTAGATCAAATCAATTTGATATGTGAAAAAATGAAATTTTGTAAGCAAAAATTTCTTAAACATAAAATACACAATATCATCTATTTTATAAATTTATATATTATATATCATTGTTTTCATTAACCTCACACATAACAAATCATATCATATATCTAATTATGTTATGAAAACTTTTTTAAGTATTGAAAATATTATTGGTGTATTTTTTTGGCAACTGAGATATACATATTTCACACTGATATTTTATTTTCACTAATATATGAATTCTAATTCTTTTAGAAAATTTTCTTATTGATTATACTTTGAGGAATTTTAAGAAATATTCTTTTTAGTGTACCTTTTATGATAATGTCTCTTGAAATTTATCTTTTCAAAAATGTCTCTCACTAATAAATATATGACAAAAATACCTCAAATTTTTTTTGTGAAAATTTTTTCACGAAAAAAAAATTTCCTGAAAAAAAAAAAATTTTCTGCCAAAAAAAAATATCCAGCCAAAGAAAAAAATTTTCCCGCCACAAAAGAAAAATTCCCGCCAAATATATTTATAAATTTACTTATAAAGCTTTACAAAATTTTTATAAACACATTATAAATTTTTATAAACATCTTATAAATTTTTATAAATACATTATAAATTTTTATAAACACCTTATAAATTTTTATAAACACCTTATAAATTTTTTAAACACCATATAAATTTTTGTAAACACCTTATAAATTTTTTATAAACATCTAATAATTTGTAAGATATCTTATAAATTTTATAAGCTCTCTTAAAAAATTTTTTGACGGGATAAGTTTTTTTTGCGGGAATAAATTTTCGCAAATGGAAAAACAAAATTTGGCGGGAAAATTTTTTTTGGCGGCAAAAAAGTTTGAAAAAATAAAAAATTTATTAAAAAATTATAATCTAAAGGTATTTTGGTCATTTTCCATAATATGGGACAATATTTGAAAATGTCCAAAAAAAAGTGCAATAATGAAAATATTCTCTTTGGAGGGGCATTTTTGCAATTCCCCCTATATATAAACTAGCAAATATATGTTTTCATGAAAATTTTGATATTTTCTTCATTCTCCCAAACTTCCACCCAAAAAGTTTAACTATTACTTGCATCAAAAATATTTATTACGTTATTAATTCTATATGTTTCATCTACATTCATTGAAATCAAGATGAACAAATAAAAGAGGTAAATAGTTAAACTAAATGTATCATTATTTTATTAACTGATAATTATTAGAGGAGAATTTCAAAAAACCCCATTTAACAATTACCCTTTTCAAAACCTACTTTTCTTTTGAAAATTAGGAGAGAGAACTAGTCATTAGGGGATATTTTTGAAAAAGAATATGTCGAAAACAGCTTGATATTTCTCTAGTTATTAATATGATATTTACTGGTAATTATTAATATGATTTCTTATTATTGAATATAAGTTTTATAAATGAACATTTTCCCATCTTAATTTCTTAATATTATTCTACGTGTCAAATTAAACCATCATTTTTTTAAATTTATGTATCAAAAAAATAAATATGTTTGAAAATAAGTTTTTGAGTATTTCTTACTTTCAAAAAGGAAACGAATTATATTTTAAATAAATATTTTAGAATATTTATTTTTTGTCACCAAGTATTTTAAGTTGGGTTGCAAAACTTAGTAATCTATGAAATTCATCCACATGTCATATTCAATGATTCACAATTTTACAGTATCCTATTATGTCCTATTATATAAAGTGAGAATTCAACTTTGGAGTATTCTATTATTTCCTATTATATAAAGTGGGGATTCAAAATTTAGTAACCAACGGGACTATTCCACATATTGAATTCATATGATCAAAAATTTTATATATCTTTTTAATTTAGATATTTATATGTACCATAAATTATTGTCTCGATTCACAATCCTAACATAAAAAAGATTATAAATAATTATCTTTATTTATTTTATAAAATGCTATATATAAAGTTGAGTTTCCAAAATTGATAATCAACGAGGATCTTTCACATATCAAATTCAACGATCATCCTATTATATAAAATAGGGTTTCAAAATTTAGTAATCGACAGGATTGTTCTACCTGTCAATTCAGTGATCCAAAAATTTTAGTATCCTATTACATAAAATTTTGGTTTAAGATCCTATTATATAAACTTGGTTTCAAAAATTAATATTCAACGAAATTCTTAAATATTATCTAAAATATAATACGTATATAATTGTGTATATATATATATATATATATCACATGATATAAAGTTGAGTTATAAAAATTAGTAATCAACGAGATTCTTACTATCTAAAATATAATACATATATATTATATATATATATTATATATAAGTTTTTCACAAAATTCGTGCATTGCACGGATCCATATCTAGTGTATAAAAATTTGGAGTCAAAGAGAAACTGAGAGTGTATATATTATGTCTCTACTCATTTATCAAGTCAGCTCCGTCTAATATAATTTAACTATTCTAAGTAAAATATAAAAGAAAATTTATCTATTCTATGGTTCTGATTGATAACTGTTTTCGTTGCTTTCAAAAGCAAAAATCTTTATAAGAGATTTAAATTAAACTAATCATATTTTAGAGTCAAAAACAGACTAGAATATGATTGGTTTAATTTAAATCTCTTTGTCAGTTAAGGCCTATGTTAAAATTTTAAAGGGTCCAAAATTGTTTTCTAATAAGATATAATGTAAAGAGGTCTAAAATTTTTAAAAGGGTCCAAAATTTCATAATTAACTAAATTAAAAAATAAATTTGGGCATTTTTTCTTAAATATAGGTCCTGTTATTCTATTTTTAACCAGGTTAAAAACATTTTTTAGATTTTTTTTAAAAAAATCCGAGCCTTTTTATTCTATGTTTTTTTCATATCTTACAATAGAAAATAAATTTTATGATCCGTTTTAATGTTATTCTCAAGTTCTGTGTTATTGATACGTCGGCTTTAAGCAAAATTTAGTAATAATTATTAAAGGGTCCGAAACTGAGATTTTAAAAGCCTAATTACAATAACGGTGTTGAATTAGACGGCCCATATGAAAACTTGCGATACACGTAAGGTATAGATAAGTAGTTTTATTTATTTAATCATCTAGTCTAGAGACTGAAGTATGATTGGTAAGCCGTACTGAGGCTTCAGAGTGAGGTTGTCCACTGGTGCGTGCTTATACTCGTCAGAGAGGCTAAACCGGAACCGTTGAAGAATCATGGTGAGCACAGTTTTGGTTTCAATCATGGCAAAGTTTTGGCCAATGCAAGCTCTTGGTCCAATCGAAAACGCGAGGAAAGCGTTTGGATGGTTTGCGGCTTTGGAAACGCCGTTTGCGAATCGCATTGGGTTGAATGTTTCAGCATCAGATCCCCAAAGAGTCTTGTCGTTATGAATCTTCTGAAGTGGAAGAGTTATGGTTGTACCTTTGGGAATCTCTAAGTGGCCTAACATTATATCTTTTGATGCTACTCGAGTCAAAAGTGGAGCTGGTCCGTAAAGTCGAAGCGACTCCATGACTACCATGTTCATCTGCAAGATATAAATAAGTTTCTTCAACCACAAGAAACGTTTTATCGATTCAAAAATTTTGATCAGAGATACATTACCAGTTTGAGTTTGTAGAAAGTGTCT
The DNA here is from genome assembly GCA_900406405.1 of Lepidium africanum. Taxonomy (NCBI): domain Eukaryota; kingdom Viridiplantae; phylum Streptophyta; class Magnoliopsida; order Brassicales; family Brassicaceae; genus Lepidium; species Lepidium africanum. Next base: position 2,322 of record OVAX01002932.1, on the reverse strand, counting down.
GAATCTGGGGTTTTGTCTTTGCCACATTCTTTGAAAATCTCTTCTCTGAGTTTCTCTTGCCAATCTTGGTGCAAGCTCAACAACATTATAGTCCATGTCAGTAAATTCGAATTAGCTTCATGACCTGCAAAGAAGAAAGTCCTGCATTCATGTAAGATCTCTTCGATGCTCATCTTTGGTTCGTTTCCTTCAGATTGGCAAGCTTTCAACATGATTCCCAGAAGATCGTTTCCATAATCAGATTTGGACTGTAGTCTTGAACTTATTATTCTCATGATTGACTTATCCATTTTCCTCTCTAGCTTCCATATCCGAATATTCAAAGGAGTAGGAAGATACCTTGAAACACAAGAAACAAGACCAATTATCTTCAAATCGTCTGAACAGAGAACTGAAAGTAGCAGAGTGATTAACTTACTGAGTTCCAGGGATAAAGAGTTTTGTCATAGAATTTTTGCAGCAATCTTTAAGCTCATTTAGTGATTTAAACACTTGGATTCCTTCAACGTAACTGCTTCCAAACGCAGCAGTCGCTATAATATCACCTGTTAAAACTTGAAACTCACTGTGCATCTCTTTCTTAATCTCTGACTTTTCTCCTTCTTCTTCACTCCTCTGTTTTCTCCACTCCTCTAGCATCCGCAACGTGCAAGTAACCATCACGTTCGTCATAATCTGATCAATAAAATATTGAAGAATCAGACCAAACATTAAGAGTTGATATTCGTAACGAGTTGAGAAAGAAGGATAAAAAGACCTTGAGTCTATCAATGGAGAAACCAGAGTTCAAGATTCTTCTATGTCGAACCCAATCAACACCTTCGACCAAAACAAGTCCTTTATGTCCAATAAGTTTAACGATCTCGGGTCTTAACCTTACTTTGACAAAGAAACCTAACTTGCTCGACAAGATCTGTTTAGCAATTTCAGGATTTGAGATACATATCCTTGGCTCTGTTCCATTCCAGTAAAGAAACGTATCTCCTAATAACATATACAACAGATAATTACGCATCTAAAGATGAACAAAAAGAGAAGAAGAGATGGTTATAAAACGGTACCGTATAGAGACATCCATCGATGATAATGAGGAAGAATACGACGAAATATATTATTAGAGCTACGATTAAGAATCGAAAGCTCAGATTCTCTCTTCATTTTCTTAATCTCACCTAGGTTTCCATACAAGAATCTGTACTTTGGACCTGAAATTCCTTGTTTCTTAAATCTTTTGGTCAACACAAATGGTTTCCAAACAAGTATCATAAAAGCCTTATATATCCTGTGAACAATAAGGAGCAAGACAAGTAGTACCAAGACATGATTAATCGAGATTACTAGCTCCATTGAAAGAACAAAAAGATTGTGTCTGTATAATTGTTTGTTGGGTTTGTGTTTCTATATAATGACATGAAACTATATCCTGTAATGTCAGTGTCAGGCTACTGGATAAGCACCGAAAATGAAGTAAGCATAAACACGTCTTTTTATATTTGGTCTGATGTCAATGTGGATTCTACATTTGTCTATATTATAGATTGTCACGTAACAAAAATTTTTACAAAAAATATAAAAGAAACGTACGTGGAAGTCTTCTACATTACTAAAAATATATAAATCGTAATTTTTAGAAATTTTATTTTGTTACTTCTCTTATCCTTCTATATTGTTCGTATCCACATTTAAAGAGTGGATGAAAATTTATATCATAAGAGAATTTGTTAAGACATAACCATCCATTTTGCCTATTTCTTCTTGTGGTTATATGTCTAAGTTAATAGTTTAGACACCTCAAATTTGTTTTTGGTCAATTATAAGTAAAAGTTAAAAAGTAAAAGATTTTAAAGATGAATTTGGGTTATAAATCAAATTTTATCAATTGATAAATTGCTGACAACAAAATAAAACAAATCACTTTTCTTTTACAAAGATAATCTCCACAAACTTGACAATTTCACATATGTAATAGTTTATTAAAACTTATATATTATATTAAACATTTATATTAGAAATAACCGAGATCTCCCACATTATACCAGTAAAAACATATATATTACCCCAGAAATAATGCTATAAACTTCATTCACGAAACGATTTTATTGTTTTGATAGATATGANCTTCTTTGCGTCTCCGATCTTTGACTCCGATCTTCTTCTCCGCCTTGTTAACAATGCTCTGATACCAATTTGTTAAACCTCGGGATGAGTTGATCGATTGATTTGAGCTAAATTTGATGAAAGATTAACTAAAGACGCAGAGGATTTAACGAGTTCAGGTTCTGTGAAGAACCCTACGTCTCGCCGGAGTTCTTAAACTTGAAC
>OVAX01002931.1:0-24329 GCA_900406405.1 Lepidium africanum | reverse complement strand
TGGTGTAATTTATATTTTATATAAGGTTACAAAGTTTACTTTTTGATTATTTAGAATTATAAAAAACAAGAAAAAAAAAGAATCATAATAAAAATATAGTTAATCCTAATGTGTGTGCTTTGTAGGTAGAATTAGAATTATTTCATACTTTTTAAACTAAATATATCAATTATTTAAACATAATTGTAAATAAAATTTGTATCAATTATTGTAGGAATTGATACAAATTCATATTTATTGACATCAATTAATTTAAGTGACTCTTATTAATTTATATGTATTAATTTTAAAACTGAAACTAAGTTAACATCAATTTTTAATTGATCTTAAGAATATTAATTAGATATATCGTTTGTTCAAGTGATGGAAACTTATTTTTTACATCGATTGTTTTATAAGTGATGTAATCAACATTAAATTGTATCAGTTTAATTTAATTGATGTAAAATATGTATTAATAGTGTCATTTGTTATAATTGATGTTAAATCACATATAATGAGTCATTTATTTATAAGTGACTTTATATAGTGTCATTTGTGTAAATGATATAATATTATTGATGTAATATGCATATTTTTTTGTAGTGTTTCTAGCACGCAGACTTTTATTTATTAATGTGAAATTATTGGCATTTTTTAGTAAGAAAGGCCACAATCACAAAAGAGGAAGTGAAGAAGAAATTCACAATGAAAGTCATAAGAAATATGTATGTGGTAAAGAGTTTTAGTTAAGTAAATACTACTACTAGGAAATATTCATAAACCCAAGACTTCAAATTATTATTACCTCCAAGATTTGACATTTTCCTAAACAAACAATTTTTCAAGTTTACGGACAAGAAACGGTTACAACTGACGACACCAACACGAGGAAAGAGTAGTTGAAAGTAGGTTTGAATCAAACATTTACTTTAAAAATATATAACATAAGAAAAACAAAATCATCAGTTAGTTCATCAACTCAAAATCTACCTTCACCATTCTTACTTAGTCCAAATATTTCACCTCCTATAAACCCTTTTAAAACCACCCTCATCAACCAATCATTTTCCAATCAACACACCATGAAGTTCTGTGCAGTCTTCTTGTTGTGCATCATCCTTGGAATCAAAGGCTACGAGTGCAGGATTGTCCAGTTTATATTTGGAGATTCATTGTCTGATGTTGGCAACAATAAGAATCTACCAAGGAGTTTAGCTACAGCAAATCTGCCTTATTATGGTATTGATTTTGGTAATGGTTTGCCTAATGGAAGGTTCACTAATGGTCGCACTGTTTCTGACATTATAGGTGCAATTCATATGTATCAATCATCATGTGAATTACGTTTCAATTGATAGTATAATCTTATAGGTCCAATATTTTGTTTAATTGTTTGTTTTACGACAATTTTGTTTGAAAGGTGATAAAATTGGACTGCCAAGACCAGTAGCATTCTTAGATCCATCAATGAATGAAGATGTAATACTTGAAAATGGAGTGAATTATGCTTCAGGAGGTGGTGGAATTTTGAATGAAACTGGTGGTTATTTCGTAAGTCTCAAGCAATTATATGTTTCCAATATATATTTGCATAAATATAGAAATGAGTTTTTTTTTGTTTGTTTGTAAAGATCCAAAGATTTTCACTGTGGAAGCAAATAGAATTATTCCAAGCAACACAAGATGTAATTGTGGCAAAGATAGGGAAAAAGGAAGCAGACAAATTCTTCCAAGACGCTCGATACGTCGTCGCTTTAGGCAGCAATGACTTCATTAACAACTATTTGATGCCTGTCTATAGTGACTCTTGGAAATACAATGATCAAACCTTTGTCCAATACTTAATGGAAACACTTGAATCTCAACTCAAGGTTAATAATAAGTCTTAACCAAATTAGACAATTCGATTTTACTTTTTTATAATTAAATCGTTTGACTAATGTAATAATGTGTTTTAGGTATTGCATAGTTTAGGAGCAAGGAAGCTAATGGTGTTTGGGTTAGGACCAATGGGTTGTATTCCACTTCAAAGAGCTTTGAGCCTTGATGGTAAATGTCAAAACAAAGCGAGCAATCTTGCTAAGAGATTCAACAAAGCTGCAACCACAATGCTTCAAGATCTTGAGACTAAGCTACCTAACGCAAGCTACAAATTTGGTGAAGCTTATGACCTCGTCAACGACGTCATTACTAATCCTCAAAAATACGGTAACATTTAACTTTGATCAACTGAGATGAAGTTTGTAATTTTGTAAGAAGTTACTTCATTTCAACAAACAATTTGCTAAGTTTATTTCATAAATGTTATTGTCACGCTTTTAAAATATCAGAAAATGTGTTTGGTTATATATTCTTATCTAGAGTCTATTTAACCGAAATTCAACTCCAGAAAATATTTATATATTAAATCAGGTGAGTTTCGAATTTCTGAAATTGAATTTTGGTGAAAAAACTCTAGATATATATGATTATTTAACCAAATATTTTACGGAAATTTTCTTTAGTCAAATTTTGATGAAAAATATTCTCAATCTAGATATAAATTTATCATTTTTTTTTGTCAAATGTGATTTTATACTAATCTCTAGATATTAACTTTTTTTTAGGTCAAGTTTTGGTGGTTAAGTATTCGTATCTTGAATCATAGATCGGGTTTTGTTCAATCTATTTGTTAATTTTTTATCGAATTAACTTATTTATATGTTTGTGTATATTGTAGGGTTTGATAACTCGGATTCGCCGTGTTGCTCATTCTACAGAATCCGGCCGGCGTTGACATGTATTCCGGCGTCGACATTGTGTAAAGACAGAAGCAAGTATGTGTTTTGGGACGAGTACCATCCCACTGATAAAGCCAACGAGCTCGTTGCTAATGTACTCATCAAAAGATTTGACTTTATGCGTTCTGATGACGGTACCTCCTCTGCTCCTTCTCCGGCGCCGGATATTTCTCCTTCTTCCGACACTAACTAATCGAATCAATGTCTTAACCATCTATGTAATAATCATGTCAATTTCTGTATATTGTTGATCATCTTGTGGAAGGTTTCGTTTTGTCTTTCATTTCAATTATTTCGAATAATGTTTTCTGTATTTTATTCTTCTTTTTATTGTATCTTGTTATAAATCGAGAACTTGTCTTATAATATCATATTTGAGGTAGTTGTGTGACTTGTGTCCTCCACTTTCTCAGTGTCTCACCACCAAATAAAACGAAAATACAATATAATTAATGTTGGAAAAAGATTATAAATTAACAAAAATGGCATAATTAAAACAGTGTAAGGAAATTAAAAGTAGAGCAGAACCTTTTTGTGTTTCAGTGGATGACCTAACCTGAGCTAAGTTTATGTTATAAAACTAATTTTCTTTTTAAAAGTCTCACCTTTTACAACATGGGTTTCATAAAGTTCTATTGATATCTTCACATAACTTTTTAGATTAAGATTTCATGTTCTTAAAGCTTGATACATATCATGTTAAATGATTATTACAAGAAATTTGGAATTAGCATTCCGAACAGTGAGGAGTGTGACGATTGTTAGCACCTGATCCAGGATAATCGTTAATCTCCTCAACGTTCATCAATCTTCGTGTGTTTGTTCTTCTCTTCGGATCAGTTTCAATGCGTCTCTATGAAAACACCAAGCATGAACAGGAAGAATCAGAGTACAAAAGAGACATGATCTTTTCTCGCATTGTATCTGTGTGTGTCAATGGGTTCTGTTGAGTGATTTCTTACCAGGTGATTTATTTGATTCAATTCATGTCCTTTAGTTTCAATATCTGTTGATTTCTCAGTTCCTGCAACAAAACAATACATTAGTACAAGAAAAAAACAGAACAAGTAATGAGGTTAAAGAGAGAAGTATTACAGACTTGCAGTAATGAGGACAAGCTGAAATGAGATCACGAGAGACATAACAGCTAAAACTAAGAACATCTTAAGACGAAAGAGTTGTCTTCTCGCCATTAACACTTTCGCTCATAGGACACAACAAATATTCTCTTCTTCTTTTTTTTGGCAATGCTTCTGCTCTGTTCTTCAAGTAAAGACTTATCTGATTTATATGTAAAAGTACTCTTCTTAGGGATCCACATGATTATGGTGGAAGAAGATATCGATATTAAAGAAAAGAGGATTGTGGAAACTATCTCATTTTCTTTAGATCTCTACCGTTGATTGTGGAATAAGCCTTTTGAGTTGGAGACATCACATGATGGATGGATGTTCATCAGAAATGAAACTCTTATNATTGTGGAAACTATCTCATTTTCTTTAGATCTCTACCGTTGATTGTGGAATAAGCCTTTTGACTTGGAGACATCACATGATGGATGGATGTTCATCAGAAATGAAACTCTTTATTTTTTAAGGACTAGTGTTGTATTATATAATTCATACACTAACATACATACACATATAATAAAAAAAGTGGTGAATATCATATATGTACACTCATACGTAGACTTGTACTAGAATATGTACAAAAACTTGTACTTCTACATTGCTACGGTAACTCAAAACTAAGATATCTTCAACCATGACACTAAATTTGAATTTCATAAAATTAAGAATCTAGTTGATATCTTCAACTTGTAAAATGTAACAGTTTCATGTTTTAAATGAAAGATTGTGAATTCGTAATAACGGACGACTCATTAAAGTGTAATGAATTTACCGTATTACGTTCAACTAGGAGTTACTGTATAAAATTGTTTATTTCTTTTGATACACAAACCATCTCAATTAGACAACTCTGTCAATCTTTCCCTCTTATAACAAAAGGAATATAAGAAAACAATCATTATATAATTACAAATGGGCACGGAGCGGATACCAAAAAAAATTGTAATATTTGTGATTGCTCCGTTTAAGTCGAATATTTGATTTTGTGATTTGTTTCGATCCGACAATTTTTGGATATCCGAAAACACAGATATCCGTTTTTTCCCAAAATATTCGCGAATAATTTGCTCCGATCCGTTTTTTTTAAATATATTAACAAATATATAATACGTAAAAATGACAAAAAGTATATTAAAAACGAATATCAATATAATTTTTTAAACCCAAAATAAATATTTTTTCAATATAATTTTTTTTAAAAGAATTGTTAAGGATTAAAAACTTTTAATCAAAGTAGATCTAAAAACAAAACTCATAATATATTACATGACGAAAAATGATATCATCATAAAAGTAAAATTGAAAAACAATAAAATAGTACATTTTATTTTTCTTCAACCATATAAATATGCACAACACTATCTATATTATAATATATGAATACATGATTAAGATTTAGATATATTTATATTGAGAAACGAATCGGAGCGGATATCCGATCTTTTGAAAATACGATATTTGATATTTACTTTAGTTTTAACGGATATTATATCTGCTATTTGTTTTACTCCAAAATTTTACGGATATCCGAAATTTTCGGATCACATTAAAACAAATACGGGATCAAATCAAATTTTACACATAATTTGCCCACCCCTAGTTGCAATGCTCGAAACATCGGATCTCTTTTCTCTGCCTACTCCTTGATAATCTCTCCTTGAGGGAGATATTAAAACGAGCACTAAAGTATGTAGGAAAGTTAAAGTCTTTTAAGATAAGACGAATCTAAGAACATGAACAAGCAGAGACAAACCAGTCGATATTAAAAACGAAACAAAATAAGAAAGATAATTGGTGAAAACAGAGAGCTAAGAGATCGAAAAGACAACCTTCGATTTCGAGGGAAGAGAAGAAGATGGTTTAATTCGTTATTCAATATGGCTGTATCGTTGAGTTTAACTTTGGACCTTTATACAGTACTCCTTTTGTACAATCTGTTTGGGCCTTTAATTTGTTTAATGGGCCATTCATATATTTAACACAAAAGCCCAGTAATATCTTTTAACTTGCCCTAATTTACGCCGCCGGTGCTGTTCTATTTAAAGCCATCGTGTTTTCTTTGGATACAAATCAGAGCGGAGCCGCTTACTTGAAACTCTAATCTCTAAACTCTGTATTTTCACTTATCGATTCGATTGGCTTTTTAAAGATTCAATATTTTGTTCGTGTTGAGGTTATTTTGGATTAGTTGTTCTAGTTTGCTTGATACCTTAATGCCTATGATGGTGTTAAATATACTTTGAGAGCCAAGGCTCTAGGAAAACAAATCAACTCTGAGGCATTTTATATCTTCAGTTTTTTTTTTCTTTTGTAATGATTTGTCTTACTCTGCGTTAGTTTAAGGGTAGCAATCGAGATCATAATCTTGCTTTAATGGCTAATAGATGCATATGATAAATCTAATTTTTAGTTTTTTGAGGTTTAGTGTGTGTAATGCAAGTGACGATAAAAAGACAGGGACATCAGATTCTCTAAGAAGAATGATGAGTATGTCTAAATGGGAATCTCTCTGATGCATTAGCTTAAATCTTAAGTTCTTTTTTCCTAGCTTAGGTTGATGGAATTCTGTGTTGTGCCTATGATATATATCTATTGATGTATTATCATCAGTATTTTTTGAGGTTAAGTGTGCGTGCAAGTGACGATAAAAAGACAGGGACATCAGATTCTAAGGAAGAATGATGAGTATGTCTAAATGGGAATCTCTCTGATGCACTTAACCTAAACCTTTTTTTAAGTTTCTGATTTTCGTAGCTTATGTTAATTAGATTTGTTTTTTGCCAGTGATGTATTAATGTGTTTTCATCAGATTTTCATAGTGATGAATAATATCACAATTGTCACTACCTCTGAGGCATATTCTTCTTTGTTTTTGTTTTGATTACATAAATTTGATCACTTTATTGTCTTAGAAGCCTAGTGATTGCATCTAAGAACGGAGATATGAAGGGTTATTTTGTTGTAGCCTAAGATATACATTGGGCTCCAAAAATTTACCCTGTGTAATCAGCTTTCTTTACTCATCTATGAAGGCCTCCTAATCTAGATCCTTTTGTCAAAGCTTTCTCTTGGTTTTGTGTACTTTTTGAGGTTTTGCAGATAATGTTGCTGATTCAGGTGGATAGTACCGGAGATGGAGAGATTCAAGCTTTGTCAATGCTGGTGTTGACAAACATTTACAGATTGTAGATTTTGCAAAGCTATTGTTATGAAACTTTTACAGATTGTACAAATTTGCGAAAGCTTCGTTAATAAATGATGAGTTTCTTCTTCTTATATACATGTCTGAACTCTGAAGAATAACAACAGCGTTCTTATAATTGTAAGAGACAAGCTAACCTAATGATCATCAATGTATCTCAAAGTGTAAATAATTCTGCTCTTTCTCAAAATGGAGTTAAATATATAAGTTTCAATCTTTGCTATAAAAAATTATACATCAGTAACATAGATCGAAAAAAGGGTTCACATTCATACAAACATTCCCATAATTGATAATCAAATTTCAACTTCGAAATTATAATTTAACTACACATTTATTCTGAAATGTGTTTTCCAACAGAATCGAGACCTTCTGTTCTGCAACGAACAATCCGATGAAACACTTCCCTCACTTTCCTCTCAAACGGATCCAAACCATTCTTCAAACCTTCTTGAAGTTGCCTCAATTCCTCAACTCTTTCCCTCACTTCAATCTCCTTTTCATTCGACAAAGGAAACTGAACAGAATCCACCAATTCATTCATCGATCTCGAACTCTTCTCAATCTCATGTATCTCTTTCAACAACCCACAAGAGTTCTTCCTCTCCCTCTTCTTTGATTCCTCAATGATCTTATCGTGCAAAGACATCAACGAAGCTCCCCAAGTGTAATTCCTAGGAACATTGAAATGAACTTGCAAACCTCTGTCTTGACAAGGAATCGCTGCAACAAGTGCCCACATCACAAACAACAAAATCGAAGTCATTGTATAAACTGGAACAACAAGACCATTAGTTGCAGTAATGTCACTTGCTCGTGGAGTAGCTAAATTGTTCCCTATAGCTTGTAATTGCTTTGAAGCTGACCATGATCTCGAAACACTCCATGAAAGTGATCTGTAATGACCAATTGGTCGGTGATGAAGTTGATCCTTATTCCTTCCAAATGAACGATTACGATGCTGAGGCGCCACTGAACTCTTCTCATCGAGCATTCCAATTGCTAATTCAATCAAAGTCTTCCTCGCACGACGAAATTGACATTCTCCAAGCGGTCTTTGGCTACTTCCAACGTTAGATCCATTGTTGTTGAAAGCACATGTAACGATTTCGATTAGTTTCTGCCATTTACGGATCTGTTCAGCACCATCACGAATCGCGTTACAAACATCAAGTGCCTTGACACTTCTCTCAAAGTAATCTGCAATCAATCGATCCATCGGTGCCTTAGTGATAATCGAGCGATGATTAATCACAATTGAACGAAACTCCTCTTGACAAGATAGAAACAAATCGAGAAGCTTCCCAAGCCATTCGAGAGACAATAGATCTTCAGAACCAGAAGCATTAAGATCAATAAACCTCTCATCGACTTTTCTCTGAAACGAATCTAACTCAACCTCCATTTGAGTCAACTCGCTTCCACCACCGGTAACCATCGCCGAATCAACTGAGTTCACCGCCGAGTCACGCCGTAAATTCAGTAATGACCTCCCAAATGATCTCTGATATTCCGTTGCTGGCATCCTCAAAAAAAATCAAAACTCAGATGAAATGTGAAAAGCTTGATAATCAAATCAGACAAAAATTCATATCACAGAAATGAGAATCCCTCTTTGTTCGGATGTAAAGAGAGTGATGAAATGAAATTAAAAACCCTAATGGGAAAGAGATTGGCTTTATATTGATAATCGAGAGAGGATTTTGACCGCGTCTTGTATTATATTTTTCTCATCATATATTCTCTCTGATAAATATGGAAAATGGATTTTATTTCTTTTTAGTTTCACATCCAACGAAAAAGATCTTTTTTGTCCATATTTTATATTTTTTTTAAGAAAATGTTAATTTTTGCGTTGTGAATCGTCCGAAACACGGAGCATACACGTCATAATTAATATGTTTAACATAAAATATTGCAACGAAATCTCAACCGTTGACAGTTACAAAAGAAGAAATCTGACCCGTCGGATTAAGAAGTAGGAAGAAATATGGCGGAGAGACACGACGGCACGTGAAGGATGTAAGAACGAATGCCACGTGGCGAAACGTTAGTTGTGGGAAGTGTGAAGGAGAAGGCGTCAATGTAACAGCTCAGTCTGAGTTGGCGCGTCATTGAGACTTGGTCCCCTTTATTCACATTCTCTTTTTAACCAAATATTTTTCTTATTGAAATAGCCGTCAATATATATATTCATTATACAAAATTATGCATATTTTGTTATATACTTTATAGTACTATTAAAAAACTTTAAATTACAGTAAATAATAAACTAAATCAAAATCTTAAAAATATTTAACAAATGTAAATATAAAAACTCATCAGAATTACGCATAACATATATTATACATTATTCATAATTTTATATTTAGAAAATAGCAGCAAATGACCACATATAGATTAGAAATCAGTGAAATAATTATAATACAAACAATACGTTATTGTTTACTGACAATTACAATTTTGCTCTTATACGTCATTGTTAACTATATTGTTAGCACGTTAATATTTATGTTGTACGTTTATCTTAATAGTTAGCGTTACAAATAATGATAACCCTTCTGATTCATCCTCATTCTCCTCATTCTTTATATATATTGAACTTGTTATCTGTATAAATAAAATATTATATTACTAACTATAATATTATACGTACAAACAAAATATTTTATTGTTAATTTAGAAAGATAAAATAAAAAATAAAAATCAGATTGTATATTATCCATTTGCTATTGTTGTTTTCTTAAATAGTAAATTATCTTGTATATATTCAGCAAATTCACCTTTATATAATTAAGTTATTTTCTTAAAGTACAAAATATAACGGCAGACTTAAAAAACTTCTTAGGCACAATTAAACGCTTTATGCTAATCTCTCTAGAAAGCTCAAGAACAATTTGCTGACGTACTTTTTTACTTGCGAAATTCGACACACCAAAATCAAGGAGCGAGTCAATTAATTGTATTGCACTGATTTATTAGGCCAATGGTTTGTTCATTTAAAAAATAATATCTTTTATCATAACTAAGACGATTAGTACTAAATTACAAATGGTTTAATAGATACATTAGTAATTTAATATGATGTTCATAATAGAAAACTAATACGATACTACAAGAAAAAGACGTGCGTAAAGTTGAAAACCATGTTTGAACCAATCTTTAAGTTTTGAACGATGGCTTTTTCATTATATATTTTTTTATTAATACAAGACGTAAGAAGCACACTACACTAATTAGACGTTAATAATTATTTTTAATAACCAAATACGTAATTAAATATTCTTAGGTCTATTCTGTAAAATCCCCAAAATCTGGAACCTGTACCTAATTTGAATAAATAAATCAGTTTATGATAATTGAAAAGGAGTGAATTATGTATAAGAAATGTGAAATATAGCACGTGTAAATAACAAGTTCCAAGAGACATGAAACGAACGATGGTACTCATGGAAGAAATATATAAACAAAGATTATGACAGACAAACTCTTTCCTCTGAGTTTTGACTATTTCTTGAAATTTTGAGGTTGTTAAGAGACCCGATCGTGTTCGTGCAATTAGCGTAGTTCGCGCTATTTATATTTTATCGTTAAATAATGTTACTTCATTTTTATTATAAGTTTTCAAAACTGGTGAAAAATACGAAATGGTAATATTTGAATCACACATAATTACACTATTTTCTATAATTTAATTATGATATAAAAATCTGCGAAAAAATATAATCATAGTAATCAAAATTCAGATCAAGTAAATAAAACCTGGTTTTTAATTGATTAGACTGACAAACAAAACACAACACAACTAATTAAACCAAAAGATGGCGGCGATAACCCTAGCGGGAGAATTGGGCAAGTGCGACGGTAGCAATGAAATGATGACGGATGTGGTGGAGAGAGAGCCACCGCTAGGACTTCCTCCTGATATCTCCGTGTATATGGATGGATCAGTGGTGCATAGAGGAGAGGACGTGATGATGGATAATGTGGGGGAGAAGGGTACGTTGGTGGTTAGTGAGAAAGTTGTGAAGGGTTTAGCTCGGCGGGGTTACAAGGGATTGTGGAGGGAAGTGGTATCCCGATTGGTAATCGCGTGGAGAAACCTAGGTCATGGGCTTCGATGGTGTCTAATACAAATCATGGGGGTGAGATTATCCTGGAGATGGCGATAGATGAAGATTTCGTTTTGTCTCACTTTAAGGTTGCTTATTGTGATGGTGTGGAGGGACAACCTTATATAACGGTTGAGAGAGAAGTTTTGGAAGCTATGAATGAGCTCTGGAAGTTTTGCATCGTTGTCAAGGTGTTAGGGCGAGGTGTATCATTGGCAGCGGTAAGTAGGAAGGTCCGAGAGTTATGGAAACCTAAGGAAGCTATTCATATTGTTGATCTTCCCCGCCACTTTTTTATAATCCATCTTGAGAATGAAGAGGACTATCTTAAGGCCCTTGAAAAACTTTTGGTAGCTATCATATGGTGAAATCATGGGATCCTGAGTTTGATCCTTTGAATGATGATATTGTTACCACGCCGGTGTGGGTGGGGTTTTCTAATCTACCTTTGAATCTTTATCATAAGTCTATTCTTTTAGGGATTCGATGGTGCTTTGGTAAGGCAATCAAAGTAGATATGACTACGCTTGCTATGCAGAGAGCATATTTTGCAAGAGTATGCATTGAGATCGATTTGAGGAAACCACTCAAGGGGACGTTTGAGTTGAATTGTAATCTCTACTTTGTGTTGTATGAGGGAATCTCTTCGATTTGCTCAAAGTGTGGGATGGTGGGGCATGTAATGAGTAAGTGTAGCGCATAACCTCGGAGCCAGCTGGAGAAGCCTTATGTCCCAAGTAACGTGTCGGAGGGTCAAGTTCATAGGGATGGAGATGATGGGTTTACAGTTGTTGGTAAAAACGGGAAACCTCGGGGAATTCCATGGGTACGAACTCGAGTTCTTGAGCGTTAGGGACAAGAGTGACGGTTATCGGGAAGTCAAGGGAGGCGTTGAAGGACATCCCGATTAATAGGAATTCTAAAAATATTCGCCGATCTAACCTGTTTGGGGATCTAGAGATTGCCAGGAATAGTGGTGAGGTTGGTGGGTCTTCCATTTCAGCTGGTCATGATAAAGAGAATACGGGTTTCATGTCAAGTCAAAAGAAAGGAAGCATAGTGTCTTCTGGTGGTAGGGATCCACGGGTAAGTAAGGCGACTTATACTCAGAATGTAGGGTCAAGTCATAATGGTAGAGAGGGAAACACAGGCACAAGTCTGGAGAAGGGTGCTACGGGTTCTGTTAATAAGGAGAAGGAGAAGGAGTCGAGTGTTATTACAGCCGCTAATACTGGTGGGTTTGATGCTCAAGTCTTTGCGAAAAGATACTCATCTAATGGTGCCATAGGTGTAGGTGGGCCTAAAGTGGGTCCTAGAATGAAGAATCAAAACATGTTGCAAGTAAACAATCCTTCTTTGGGTCAAATTTTTGGTTCATCTAACGGCTAAGTGGCTCTATCGTCTACGGGGAATGACTGTGCGTGGAATCAACTTCTGTGGGTCGGGTTGGTGATCCACTGTTAGATCAAAATGGTGTGAATTCTAAGGAGGTGGGAGATCTTGCTCTTAAGGCTGGTATAGAGCAGCAGGGTGTAGAGTCTTCGGTTGATCAGAGCCCGGTGAATATGGAGGTGGGCTCGCGTGATGATGCGGAAACGACCGGGTCAAGTATGGCTTGACGATCTGCCCCGGTGTTCCGCGTCTTTATGTATATCTTATCCATGATGAATTTCATGCTTTGGAATTGTCGGGGGGCGAATAAACCCAATTTCCAGAGATCGATTCTATACTTGCTTAAGAAGCATCCTACAGATATTTTGGCGATTTTTGAAACCCATGCATGAGGTGATGGAGCAGGTTTAATTTGTCAGAATCTTGGTTTTGAGAATCACTTTCGAGTGGATGCTGTGGGTCAAAGTGGGGGATTGTGGCTGTTGTGGAGGAAGAGTGTCAGTAATGTCACTATTGTCACAAGCACGGACCAGTATACTCACGCTCAGATTGGTGAAGAGGAAGAGACCTTTCATCTGATCGTGGTATATGCTGCTTCGTCTGCTGCGCGAAGTAATGGACTTTGGGATGAGCTTAAGGTAGTTTGTGAGGGGATTTCGGATCCGTTCTTTGTTGGCGGAGACTTTAACTCAATTGTTCGAATTGATGAACAATCTGGAGGGAGTGGGGGTCTATCTCCAGATTCAGTTGTGTTTGGTGACTGGATTAGTAACTCTTATCTGATTGACATGGTTTTCAGAGGGAATCGGTTTACTTGGAGGCGTGGAAGGTCGGAGAATACTTTTGTTGCTAAACGCCTTGATCGTATGTTGTGTTGTGCTCATGCTCATTTACAGTGGTTTGAAGCGGTGGTGTCTCATCTCCCGTTTCTGTCGTCGGATCATGCTATGCTTTTTGTGGAGCTTTGTCCGCGGGTTTCTCGGAATGTAAGGCGCCGACCATTTCGCTTTAAAGTTGCTTGGCTCCAGCATGAATGGTTCGATGATCTTCTACGGAGTTCTTGGAATTAGGATATTTCAACGTTGCTTGCTCTTTCTCTTCTTCGTAAGAAGCTACAGACTCGGAATCGTACTGTTTTTGGTCCTGTGAACCGACAGAAGGATACACCTTTAAAGGATATCAAAGAAGTTCAAGACTTATTGGAACATAGTTTAACGGATGAGCTTCTTACAAGAGAACATGACTAGATTAAGGAGCTAGAGGTGGTGCTGGAACAAGAAGAAGTGTTGTGGTTTCAAAAATCTAGAGAGAAGTAGATTACTTGTGGAGATAGAAACATAAAGTTCTTTCACACATCTACTGTAATTAGAAGGCATCGAAACAGGGTGGAGTCATTACGGAATGCAAATGATGAATGGGTTTCGGACCTGGAGGAGTTAGAGAACATGGTGGTTACTATATATAAGGAGCTCTATTCTCTTGGCGATGTGCCTTCGGCTTTGGTTTATATCCCGCATGAAGGTTTCCCGCGGTTGTCCTGTGATGAGAAGAGTGACTTGGAGAAGCCATTCACTAGTTTGGAGGTGCAGAAGGCATTATTTGCTATGGGTAAATTTAAGGCGCTAGGTTCGGAAGACTTTCAACCCATATTTTACCAAGAATGTTGAGGTGTAGTGGGTGGCTCAGTCACGAGACATGTGCTGGAGTTTTTTGAGTCGGGAATCTTACCGGAATGGCTTAATAATGCGCTGGTGGTTTTGATTTCGAACATGGCAGAACCAGAGAAGCTGACCCAATTTCGTTTGGTTTGTCTATGCAATGTTCTTTTTAAGATCATTACTAAGACTATGGTGCTGCGTTTAAAGAGTGTGATGAAGCAATTAATCGGTCCGACACAATCAAGTTTTACTCCCGAAAGGTTGAGTACAGACAATATCTTAGGAGTTCAGGAAGCAGTCCATTTGATGAGGCACAAGAAGGGGAGGAAGGGTTAGATGCTTCTTAAGTTGGATTTGAAAAATGCCTATGAATGGGTAAGGTGGGACTTTCAAGAGGACGCGTTGCACGCAGTAAGTCTTAGTGATACTTGGGTTAACTGGATTATGCAGGCGGTGGTAAATCCAGATATGTGTATTCTGTGGATTGGGGAGCAGACGAGTCCGTTCAAAGCTTCTCGGGGTCTTCTTCAAGGTGACCCGTTGTCTCCTTATCTCTTTGTCTTATACTTGGAACGTTTATGCCATATGATAGATGATGATGTTGCTCCAAAAAAATGGAAAGCTATTCGGCTTGCGAGGAACTATCCGATTTTGTCCCACATTTTCTTCGTGGATGATTTAATTTTATTTTCTGAAGCTTCTGTTTCACAGATTTATATTATACGAGGGGTATTAGAGAGGTTTTGCTTGGCGTCGGGATAGAAGGTTAGCCTAGCCAAGTCAAAAATTTTCTTTTCCAAAAACGTGTCAAGGGAGTTGGCGAAGACCACTAGTGAGCAGAGTGGAATTCAACAAACTCAAGATCTTGGGAAGTATTTGGGCATGCCGGTTCTCCATAAACGGGTTAATAAGGAGACCTTTAGTGATGTAGTGGAAAATGTGTCGTCTAGATTGTCTGGTTAGAAACAA
Organism: Lepidium africanum; assembly: GCA_900406405.1. NCBI lineage: Eukaryota > Viridiplantae > Streptophyta > Magnoliopsida > Brassicales > Brassicaceae > Lepidium > Lepidium africanum. Next base: position 9,104 of record OVAX01002931.1, on the reverse strand, counting down.
CGATGCCTTAGCTTTGTTGGCCGCCTTACCTTAACTAAATCGGTACTTTCGTCGATCCTGGTTCATTCGATGAATATGATAAAACTCCCAGTTGTTACCTTATCTAAGTTGGATAGTCTTTCCCGCGGGTTTCTTTGGGGTAGCTCGCTCGAGAATAGGAAACAACACCTAGTAAAGTGGAGCAAAGTTTGTAAACTAAAACATGAGAGGGGTCTCGGAGTACGGTCTGCTAGACACATAAACATTGTGCTTCTCTCTAAAGTGGGTTGGCGCCTTTTAAATGATTTGACGAGTCTGTGGTCTAAGGTTCTCCGCTGCAAGTACAAAGTCACAAATACTCGCGATTCTAAATGGAAGCAAGCATCAGGTCCCCTTTCATCTACTTGGCGAAGCATTCTGCTGGGTATTAAGGAGGTAGTGCTTCCGGGTAGTATTTGGAGACTTGGTAATGGTATGGATGTGAAGTTTTGGACGGATAGATAGTTATTAGACAAGCCTTTGATTGATTGTGTTATGTCTCCACCACCAGTCGGTGCTTTGATTTTACGGGTCCATGATTTATGGAGAGATGGTACGAGGTGGTTAATGTACCAAATTCTTCCCTATGTCTCTTCCAATATACGATTTCGAGTAGGAGCATTGGTGCTGGACAAGGTAACAGGTTCGAAGGATAAGCTTTCTTGGGGACTTTCTTCGGATGGTTTATTCTCCGTTAAGTCGGCTTATTGTTTCCTTACCTCGGATATGACCCCACGTCCATATGTGGGGGCTCTGTTTTCTCGGGTGTGGAGATACCAAGTTCCGGAGAGAGTTAAAACTTTTTTGTGGCTTGGGGTGAATCAAGCACTTATGTCGAATGAAGAGGTTTCGGAGGCATCTTACCATCTCTCCTGTGTGCCAAAATTATAAGCAAGGCGAGGAATCGATCATTCATATCTTGAGGGACTATAATGCAATCTCTGGAATTTGGAGGCGCCTCCTCCCTCCAAGGCTTCATCGAAGTTTCTTTGAGAAATCGTTATTGGAATGGATCTACTCCAACCTTGGAGATTCAAGAACTACTGAAGAAGGGCAATGGTCAACTATGTTTGCTCTCATTCTTTGGTGGGCTTGGAAATGGAGATACTCCAATATTTTTGGTTCTACGTTCACTTGACGGGATAAAACTCGCTTTATTCGAGACCTCACCCGTGAGGTTTCTCAAGCGAATTCCAAGCAACAAGACACATCTCGAAGGGTAATATCTCGCTCAGATTTGCTGATTGGGGGGACAAAACCATTTGATGAATGAATTAAAGTGAACACGGATGGAACCTCACGCGGGAGCCCGGGTCTTGCAACTGCTGGTGGTGTACTACGAGACTCGAGTGGAAAGTGGATATCGGGTTTTGCCTTGAATATAGGCTTTTGTTCTACTCCTCTGGCCGCACTTTGAGGGGTTTACTATGGGCTTCTCATTGCTTGGGATTGAAACTTCAGACGAGTTGAGTTGGAGATTGATTCTCAGCTCATTGTGACTATACTCAATATAGGGATAAGTGACCTTCACCCCCTCTCTTTCCTAGCATGTTTGTGCTACGACTTACTTTCAAGGGACTGGATAGTCCGAATTCATCATGTGTACAGGGGGCTAACCATCTCACTGACGGATTAGCTAGTTATGCGTTTTCTTTACCTTTACGTTTGCATTTGTTTGTTGAGCCACCAGCTATAGTTCAAACTCTATTTCAGGAGGATGTTGAGGGAGTGTTGTTCCCAAGACAAGTTATTGTTTGATTCTTTTTGCTAATTTAAGTTTTTTTGAGGGCCTTTGTGCCCTTTGATTGACCCAAAAAAACACAACACAACTAAGTCGACCTTTCACTGGTATCTCTCTCCCAAAAACAACTCTGAATTTCCAAAGACGACATTAAGTGGGAGTATGGTATAATGATTTCTTCTTCATTTAGGTTCAATTATCTTCTCTCTTTGTTTCATCATGGTGAGTTACTACATCTTCTCGGCCTCATAAGATCGTCAGGAGTGGGTTCCCTTTTCATCTCTTTCTAGATCACTAGATTCTCAGATTGTTAGAGTTGGCTTGTTAATTTTGTATTTTCACTACCTTATATCACTCTAATTACATATAATAAAAAACCTTTAAAAAATCACAACTGAATTCTAACCACAAAAATCCTAATAGATATATATTATTAAGTGATTTATGCAGATATACATAAATATAACTTTCGATGAAAGTTTATAGTTTAGTGGTTTATACTAATGTTACCAACCATCACTTTAATTTAGACTTGAAGTATTTTTTTTTGTCATTTGTGGATTGTACTAAATTATTACTAAATAGAATACAGATTTGGTTACATCACAGTAATCGGATATCAACAGAAATGATACCACAGACACAAAACCTTAAAAGGAGAATTGAATCCCTCGAAAAGGAAAACTAACCATNGTATTTTTTTTTGTCATTTGTGGATTGTACTAAATTATTACTAAATAGAATACAGATTTGGTGACATCACAGTAATCGGATATCAACAGAAATGATACCACAGACACAAAACCTTAAAAGGAGAATTGAATCCCTCGAAAAGGAAAACTAACCATGAAGGACAAAGAAAACAAGCATAAAGGCTGCAACCATATAGCTACAACTAAAACTAATTTGAATCAATATGTATAACTGAACTGTGATCAAACCTAGAGAATTAATAGAAGCTAGAAGTACATTAGACCTCGGAAAGAAACCAAGCAAACACTGCCAAATAAAAGACCGAGGACAAATTTAGTGGTAGAAATAAACATGACGGAAACACATATAGAAGAATAATTAGAAATAGACAACTTCAAGCTGCCACTCCAAGACGAGATGAATTCACAGCAAACCAAGGGACTAGAGGACCTTAACCAACACAAGGGGAAAATGCCACAAATGTACTATATAACTTGTACGATGACATAGCGAGCTTGATTATAAAACTATATACCATAAAAGAAGAGCCACATCCTCGCAAGAGAATAACACATAACAAAACCACTACATTTCTAAACCTCAAAACCAACAAGGCCTAAAGGAGAAAATGACCCAACAACATAATATCATCCAAGAGATGATTCCCCCCCCAAAACGATTTGCACACCCCGCCAAACAGTAAAAACTAAAAAGAACCAGATCTAGGAGACACAGTAAAAGTCAATAGCAAATAGCCACAAAAGACCTAGCAAGATCCAGCGAGCTCAAAGCAGCAGATAACTGACGATCTGTGACTGGACACTAAAAAAGCTATCAATTTAGCTTTTTTCAATGAAATTCCCAAACTAAAAGACTACACAAAAGAAAGCTCTCCCTAAACGAAACTAAAATCCAACTTAGAAGCTAAAATTAAGGAGATAAATAGCTACAAACCACTCAAGTATTAGACAGTAAAGAAGAAACTTGAGGATGAGGTCAAGACAAGACCGAAGCCAAAGAGAAGAAAAGGGTGGTCAAGGCCGAAGTCAACATAACAAGGCCAAAGACCACCTCAATGACCTCAAAGAAGAAGGAAAATGGTCCCCAAGATCCCATAGAAGGTCACCAAATCACCAAAGGAGCAAGAAATGGCCTACAAAAGAAATTATGGAAAAGTCAACGCTGGACCAGAAAAGTCAACGGTAAGGTTCAGCGTACCGCGGGAAGGTAATCTGGTCGAGAGGCACGTACTGCAGGCGAGACCGGGACGAGAGCGGGGCTAGAGCGGGCGAGACCGGGACGAGAGCGGGCGAGACCGGGACGAGAGCGGACGAGACCGGTACGAGAGCAGGCGAGACCGGGACGAGAGCGGGCGAGACCGGGACGAGAGCGGGACGATACCGGACAGGATCCGGACCGGGCCAACGGCAGGAGCAAAAAGTCAACATTTTCCATATTGTGAAATTTGATGATTCTGATCAAAGGGGACTTGGGCCAAGATTGTTTAGGCTTAATTGAAGCCTCTAAATGTCTGATCAAGATGGTGAAAGAAGAGGATAAGGTTGATGACTCTAAAGTAACTTTAATTCAAATTAAAGTTAAATGCTTTAGCATCTTTTTAGGATATTTGAATGTGCTTTATGGCATCTTTGAATATGCTTTTGGGCAACCTTACCATGCCTTAAATCTATAAAAGGCTTTGTAATCTCTTGTTGGCGTCTTAATACAATAATAAGAAGTATTTTCCAAATTCTTTTTTTTTTTTAAGCTTAAGCAAGTAGTCTGTTTCTAGGGGTTTTGGCGTCAAGTAGAGGCTACCTAATGGCATACCTCTACCAAAATACTTCTAGATTCTCACCTAAACTCTTTCTTTTGCTTTATTTATGTTTATGCATTTTCTAGATGAATGGTTTTTAGATCCAAGTCTTCTTTAGCACACAAACTCAAAGTGTTGTGATGCTTTGCTTGGACTAGATCCAACCTAGACCTTTTCTCCTTGTTGAAGACGAGTTACTCAATAGTAATCTCAGATTTATCAAGTTTTTATGTGTAACTTCACCACAAGTTGGTGTTTCTTCACTCTTGAGACCAAATTCATCTTTTGTAGGTTAAGTAGTTTCATTCACCAAGTGAAGTCTCCACCTTTATGTTGAAGTTTCTCTCATAAAAACCAACATCAAGGTCAAAGATAATAAGAACCACCAACGAAGAGAACAACGGTGAAACTCCACAATCACCAACAAAGAATCGTGAAGAAGCAAGACCACCAACCCAACTTAAACCACCAAAGAAGGAAAAATACGCACATCCCCATCTGCGGCGTGGATATAAGAAACAACTCAATATACATTCATGAATGTATCGATTTGTAAGTACCAAACATCATATAAATTATAACAAAAATATGAAGGTTTTGGATATTATATTAATGTGTATTTATAATACGTTCATGGTGTTGTTGAATAACAGGAATATAAGAATATTGTCTATAGGTGGCCAAGATTTGTTGAAGATGCATGATATAAAAAACTACTAACATGAGACTGAGATCGAAGGACTTGGTCCAAGATACTTGAAGTTGACAGCTGCAGCCATCATTTGTTTAGTTAACAATACATATCGAATTCCATATCATTTTATATTTTATATTATAAAATATGTCTTGTGGGCTTTGTCATGAATCTAATGAGTTGATGGGATGTGGAGATAGTACTTCTACCCACCTTACCTCAATTATTTGGTTTACACGTACCAAATATCTAATCGTAGATTTCTCTCAAAGTCCTTAGGAGTCGGTCACTGATTTTAGACCACTCTCGATTATTGTTGATCACTATTGTTGATCTAGTGATCAACAATTAAATTTCCAACAGAAAATTGATACAAATGGAAACAAGATGTACTTACAGGAAGCTGAGATTCCACATAGACAAGAAAACAGTAGACAAAAATTTGAATTGTATTGATTTAGGTTTTGAACGGTGAATACAAATAAAAAAATATGTAGATCAAACAGATTATACAGATCATATTAAAATATGTAAATCACGCAGATATTAATGTTTGTCACCCAAAATTTAATACAGATCATGTTAAACATATACAAATTATGTTAAACATACAAAACAAAAACTAAGATTGAACATTTTGACTTTCCTATAACAAATTTGCAATATTTTCTCTTGTGCTTGTCATCCAAAATTCAATACGTTTGTTATTATAACCAATGTCATATTTTTCTTCATGAAAAGAAAAATAACAATATATAATTTTTATAGGATTTTAAAACAAATACAAATTTTACTTTACAAATTCAAAAAACAAAACTTATTACTTAGGGGGCAATTGATAAGAGTTGTAACTTTTGTTTTTTTTTTGCTCTAGAAATTATGTGGTAGATTATTTGGCTACGACTTTAGACTTTAGTGTTGTTGAAATTTTTGGTGTAGATTAATAATTTTCCAAAACTAAAATATAAGTGATTTTTGTCTTTGGTTTTCTACATCCAAAAAATGGTTCTATACAGCCAAAAAAGAAAGGTGCTATAGATTTAAAAAATATGTGTAAAGGTTGATTGAGAAAGATTTAGTGCTCTCGAATATTAGAATATGGGCTTCCAACTCAAAATCAATTGGCAATGAGTGGAGAGGTCTATATCTTATATATATTAGAGAGGATCCCTTCCAACTTTCGATGTGGGATATTATTCCCTAATATGTCCCCTCAAGATGATGGCTCTTTGGCCATTAATCTCGTATGTTCGGGGATGGATCGACGACACAATATTGGGTATGGCTTGTCGATAATTGGACCACTTTTGGGTCAGATTGGGTTGGAAAGTGTGGATCGTGGGCTCTGATACCATATTAGAATATGGGCTTCCAACTCAAAACCAATTGGCAATGAGTGGAGAGGTCCATATCTTATATATATTAGAGATGATCTCTTCCAACTTCCGATGTGGGATATTATTCCTTAACATCAAAAAGTTATGGCTCTGAAAAATTTCAGAGTAAAGTCTGATTGGAAAAAATTTAGTGCTCTGAAAAAATTATGGTTGTCTATAGCTGCTGTAGGATTTACCAATCAAGCCCTTAACTTAAAACAAGGTTGAAAGGCTGAATTATTCTTGGTCTAGTGGTTAGGATGATTTAGCTAATGACTTGGTATCAAATGTTCGAATCCTCCCCACTGCAATTTAGTAGATTAAAAAGAGATTCTATAGATGAACTTTAGGCTATGGAATGAGCCTTGTCGATCCAATTGTTGACAAAAAAAACAAGGTTAAAAAAAGCATACATTTTATGTTTGAGTTGTAGTGTGGAGATAATGATATGAATTAATAGAGTTTGATGTTATAATCAAACTAATACTATAATCAAATTAAGTGATAATATACATATGCAGATTGATTGAGTGTAAAACATCGAATAGGTGCATACCTATTTTTTTTTCTTTTTTTCTGATATGCTATTATATATTTTATTATTATTTGTATTGCATTTTAATGTGTGAACTAGAATGGTCCCGCGCTTAAAGCGCGGGTTATAAATGATCTTTTTAATTAAAATATGAAGATTATTTTTTGTGGGTGGTATGAAATAATTATTGAAAGTTTTGTTCATGAATTAAATATATATACAATATATAATAGCATTACAAATTTGTAATTCATAATATCCGTATATATGTTTTGGATTTTTAACATTTTTACTATTTACTTGATGTGTTTCTTACAACCAATATTATATGATACAGTGAGTAATAACTCTGGTTGTTCATTGTTCAAAGATTTTTGTTTAGGAAGTTCATACCATTAATACATAATGTTTTGATTTAAGATTTCAATTCTTTCATGTTTCGGTAGTAGCATATTGTTCCATGAAGCTAAGTAGAAGAAGTATTGTCAAACTCTTTCGGCTATGAATCAATCTGATTATGAAGAGAAGAATTGCAGTTAATTTGCATGCATGTGCTATTTGATTTGAGCCCAACTTTACCTACAAAATGTGATTGTCAATGATTTTAAAGCCGAGAAGAGATGGAGCGATCTACCAGCACCAATATTCAAAAGGATTTATATATATGAAACAAGAAAATGGTCATTAAATACACTGTTACAGGGTACCACCTTCACCCATGTCTCAGCTTACTCTAGCTAAGAAGGCTCTTGAGAACATGTCACCATCGAGAAAGATGACGATTAAGGTGCTAGCAATAGACAATTCAGCACTATTGGCTCGCTGCTCCAAGGTTCTACTTGGACGATGTCTGAACCCAATATGTCAGGATGTGGATACTTTCCTTTTTGTGATGCCTAAGCTTTGGTAATTAAAGGGACATGCTCAAGGGCTGAATTTAGGTAATGGGCGGTTCCAGTTTGAGTTCGAATCAGAAAAGGAGCTGCAGCATATTCAGTGTCTAAGGTCAAGCCATTTTGATGGGTGGATGGTGTCTTATGCGCCATGGAAACCGTATGTGGGAGCTAATTATCCCCATACAATATGTTTTTGGGTCCAGATCACAGGGATCCCTTTTGAATCTGGTGGGAGGTTCATTGGGTCATGTATGCGCTGTGAATGTTGACAAGAGGAAGATTCAGATTGAGCTCCCTTGTTCCAAGCCTCTGGTTTTCTCCTCCACTCTAGAATTCATGGACGGGCAGGAGACTCAGTTGTTGATTGACTACAAGAACCTTGAAGGCTATTGTAGTTTATGCTACAGATTAACTCACAGTTCACAAAACTGTTATAAAGTCAAATAGGAGCTATCTGTAGGTCGAGATGAGAAGAGATTTTCTACACAGGGTGGTCGTAACAAAAGTTACAAAGGTGCAGTTGTGGGTGGGGCTGGTCTATCATGTCGTGATAAGGAGGGTCTGAATGCTAACATGAAGAAGGCTTTGAGGTATGGTTCCAAGTCGAAGAGGAGTTTCCACTATACTGCAAACCAGGATGATGTGGTTTCTGGTCAGTGTTGTATGGGAGAGCGTTCGAATCAGAACATTAAGGATTCTATGGAGGACCAGATTGGTGCTTTGTCCATGAAGAAAGTTCGTCGACCTTTGTTCCAAAACGAGGAGTTCACGGCTGAAGTAAATGATTCTAAGGAACACGCAGACGCGGTCCTTATGATTCATGACGAATCTTATGGGATTGTTAAGGAAGATGTAAACCAGAACGTGAATGTGGTCAATATGGGTGACGGTATGTATTATAATGATGATATGTGTCAAAAATCTGATTCAGGTATGATTGATTCAGATGTTTAACATGATTCTGCGGATAAGAGTGAGGACTTAGTTGAAGAAGAGGGTAACGGATCTTATACAGCTGCAGAACAGGTTGAATTTAAGGAGCTGCAGCCCAAGTACGAGGTTCTGGACAAGCAAGAAATGAAGGCTTATGCAGAGAAACTGCCTATTCCTCCCAACAATCCAGGATCGCGTTCGGGTACTCCTCTCCGTGGAGTGAGTATTCGTAAGATGAATGTTGTGGCTGCAATGTCACCCCGTCAAATGCCAAAAGAAAACAAAGGCAAGGGGAAGAAATCCAAGGACCTGGGGAAAGGCCCCATGAAGTACTAAGTTTCTTTAAGAATGTTAAAAACCCTTTGTTGGAATTGTCAAGGTATTGGCAATAGAGTTTCAATA
>OVAX01002930.1:0-24340 GCA_900406405.1 Lepidium africanum | reverse complement strand
CTTGAAGATCTTGGAAGATCTTTTTCTTCTCGTCATTCAGAACCTGGTGAAGTCGGGAGTCAAAGTTCTCCCCTATAGAGTCCAACTTGGTTTGGAGCCCCTGAAGCTTGTCATTGGCCTTCTCGGTGGGCTTGAAGGCCGTGTTTTGGTCCAACTCTGCGCACTTAAGCGACTCCGTCAAAGTCGCATTCTGTTCCACCAATCTGATGGCGTTTTCACGCTCAACCTTCAACTTGTTTTTCACACGAGAGAGTTCTTCTTCGGTGGCAGTAAGTCGGGACCTCGCCTCCACTGCTTCAATTTGGGTTTGGCCATCTCAGCCAGAATTCCTCCAGACATTCCCATCCAGGTTAGCGCAGAACCTATCACGTTGCAGCATAATGTTGTTCAAAAAGGTGATAAACTACAAAGACTTCAAAAAAGCAGAGTTAGAAGGTTTAAAGCGGAAATAACGTTGGAACCAAAACTTAGAAAAAGGACTCACCCGGAACAGCAGATAAGCAACCTCTTCATATTCCTCCTGATTCTTCATTTGGTCCGGAGAAGGGAGACACTCTAATGATGTTCTGATATGACGCATCAGATCAGCACACTCTGTTCGAAACTCCAAGATCGATCTTGTACCAGAATGGTCGTGGGTAAAATGAAAGTCGGGAACACCCCTTTTTCTCCCCCGAGAAACACCAGAAGCATTACCTCGGGTAACGACTCCAGAAGTAACGACTCTAAGAGAAGCAGTCCTAGGCGAGTCAGCCCTTGGCCTTTTCGCAGGTCGCGAAGTTCCACGACCAGAACTTGAAGGAACTTCAACAATGTCTTGAGTCGGCGCAGAAGAAGATCGAGTAACTCTAAAAGATCCCCCAGAAGGACAAGTCTCCATTCCATCAAAATCATCGAGACCCATTTTTCGTTTAAGAGAAGTACTTGAAGAATATTAGAAAACTTTTGAAAGTCGGAAGAAAACTATGAAGGAATAAATAAAAGTGAAGTCGGAAAGGTTAATTGCAAAAATGAAGTGAATGGTAAAAGAAGGATGGCGCGGTATTTATAGGAATTTATCGGAAACCGAAGCGACGCCAAACAGTAATAATTACTCAATGTGCGGAAATCAAGGAAAGTGCCTCAAGTAACCCAATCACGGAATGACACGTGGACCGAAGATTCTAGAAGTGGAGAAACTTCCCGACTTGGAAACTCGGCAACAGTTTCTCGAGTCTGGGGAGGGGGACAATTGTTGGAGGTGGATCCGAGATCTTACTTCGGTCCACGGGAAACAATGGGCATTCTAAGTATTGAACTCAGCAATTATATCGAAGTCTCAACTCGGAAGAATTCCTCGGAAGCGCACTGAAGCTTGAAGGAAGTCGGATGACACGTCAGCAAACAAAAAAATGGAAATTTTCCTATTCCGACATGGAAAATTTCTGAAAATCTAGCAAGAATCTTCTAAATACGATCTTATCTAGAATTTTGTATATTTTCCTTTATTCAATCTACTTTGTAACCACCTCTATGGTCTATAAATAGAAGATCATGTCCTTCAAACAAAGGATCCGCTTTTTGTCATCACACATTGAGCAATAAACTATACTCGGAAATCATCCTCTTCTTCGCAATACACTTCTTTTCTTCAAAAGCTCTCAAATGTTCTTTCCTAATTTTCTCTCTTTAATCAGAATCGCGGATTTAACTCCTAGTACTAAACCCGGTTCAAACAAAGTCCATATCCAAACTCCAAAGTAATTTGGAAGTTTTGTGTTGGGGTTTTTCCAGCCTAAACCATATAGCCAACCCCTACTTAAAATTTCTTGGCTTGAAATGCACGAAATGCAACAACTACTCTGTTCATCATCCTGAATTGCAAATATGTAAAAGAATTTGTGAAAGTCTTTGGTCAAAATTGTAAGCTAGTACGTCAACATACAAACAATAACCATTGAATCTCTCTCTTTCTATGTCGCAACTATAGTATGATGTTGATACTTACTGTCCTACAAAGTGGCCAAAAGCTCTATCGCAGAGACTAAAGAGAGTTTAGTCTTGTCACGCATGTGATTTTGATTGACTCACAGATTGAAAGAGATTGTTGTATTATGCTATCTATCTAGCTTTTTTTACCTCCATCCACATCCTTCAATCTTTCTTTTTTACTCAAAAGTTTAATAATTGGGTCGACGTGTAGAAATGAATATTCAACTGAGAGAGGCACATGGAAATATTACTGATTTTAGAAAGGAATAAGGTGCCATTTGCCTTTGGGATTTCAAGGATAATGTTGCTGACGTTATTGTACTTCTTCTCTCTAACCTTATTCTATGCTCTCTCTTCATGTGTTTTAGTGCTTGTGGCATCACTTATCCTCTTCTATATCTCTCTTTTTTTTTATAATATAATAATCTTAATCGGACAGTACAATATTCTCACATGATGAGATCAAACAACTATGCCCATTGCAATATCTTATCCCCAAAATTTATTTTGAAAAAAATAATTTATCACATATTTAAATTCAAGATACGTATAATTAGTTATGCTATTTTTACGGTGTTGATAGAGTTATGAGTTTGTAAAATCGCTGCTGAAATTGTAAGTTTTGTTTCTACGTTTATTAAAAGATTTTTGTTTTTTTGTCAATATTGGGGCACAACTGGCTAGCCCATTAGCCAAATTCCTACAAAATGTAGATGGTGAGACTCAATCCCGAGATGTGTAAGTGCGTCTGCCTTTAGTGAACTTACCACCTATTAGTAGGCTATAGACCGCATGTAAAAAAACTTTTGTTTTAAATAAATGATATCCTTTTTATTCGGAATAAAAAAGGAAAATATTAAATATCACTAGTTTTTAACCAAAACAAAAAAAAAAGAAAGAAAAACAATCACGAGTTACTTTGAAACCGGAATTTTGTAAAAATATTTACAAAAGCACGTGCCAATACAGAGTCGACATGTGAAATACGAGGTTGCTTCACTATTCACTGAAACATGGGAGTCTCTTCGCGTCTTAGGTTTGACTTAATATGATTACAAATAGAATTAGCTATGGAAGTGAGGATTGTTGTCTTGAATAATGTGAACAATATGAACTTCATCGGGAAAAAACAAACATAAATGAGGATTTATATGTGTAATACGTCTAACGTGCGGTCGTAGGTTTGGTGCCAAAATAACACTGTTTACTTTGAGAGATGATCATAAGTTCTATGTCAAATGCCTTGTTTCATGAACCAAACCAGCTGGTCGTTTAAGTTTGGTGTCTTTTCTTAAATATCATCTTGACTTTTTGACTCTCTCAAACATATCATTTATATTTTCTTTAAAAAAACCTACATAATTATTCCAACAATAATTTACCATTCTACATCCCCATACTTTTCTAATGGAATAATACTTATTTTCTTTTTCAACAACTTGATCTATAACCAAAACTTTTACTATATAAAAAAAAACCACTGCAAAAATTAAATATTTAACCATTTGACTAAAACACCTTCCTAACTATATAATATATTGAATTTAAAACTCGTAGTTTCTTTAAACCAAAGACTAAAACATAGTCAAATTATTCAAATTTTATCCTCGTACCAACTGAAATCTCGTTCACAACTGTTGACACTTGACACCATATTGGTCTGCATTTTATTTTTGTTTTCTTTTTTGTGACATTTTGATAAAATGAATATCGCATAGGAATGTTATTTTGGCCTCTCTGTACTTTAGCAAGCCATATGGTTTTACTATTTGAGATAGATTATTTTCAGACTTAGGTTTGATCTGACTATCTTCGTTGTATGTACCTATCCGCAGATAAAATGCTCAACCAAAATAAAGATTAAGCTTGGTGATATATAGACCAAACAAAGGGTACTTCATAATTAATTTATTTCCAAAACAATGTTTTAGAAAAAGCTGGTTTGATCTTTAATCATTCTTTAACAAAGAGTGGGCAGTTGGACTAATATACTTTTTTTGTCCACCACAACTTCTTTTGAGTACAGTAAACTAAAATGAATGTGAGTGAAAAGTTGGGAAGATATGATATTATGGAGTAAAAATCATAATAAAGTCGAGTTACAAAAAAAAAAAAATCTTAATAAAGTATTATAAATAAAATTGCATGATGCAGTTGATTTGGCCTCCTNTTGGGAAGATATGATATTATGGAGTAAAAATCATAATAAAGTCGAGTTACAAAAAAAAAAAATCTTAATAAAGTATTATAAATAAAATTGCATGATGCAGTTGATTTGGCCTCCTGAATAATATATATCTGTAATTAATGAATATTTGACCTATACAGTAATGTTACTGTTTAAATTGGGTCCATGTCACTCAGTTTTTTTTTTAGTGAAACAAAATAAATATAAAAACATAGAATTTGTTTTTTGTTCAAAGTAAATAAATGTTTATTGCTATTGTAATCTTACTGGAGTTTAACTTTCCTTCAGAAAAATCATGCTACCACGCATAATAAAGGAACTGTCGGACGAAAAAAATAAAAATAAAGGAACTGTCGATTTAATAAGGTATTTACTAAAACTTGTTGATTAGATATTAAATTTTGGATGTAGTTAATTAAATATTTAATTTATCGTTAATTTTTAAAAAAGCATTAAATTTTGTATTGACTTGACGAATTAAATATTTCTTTAATTTTAAATTGAAAATTTCTCTAAATGTGAAAGTCAAATCAATTTTGAAATTTTGATTAAGTTCTTATTTTTCTTCTGAAAAACCTTTAAATTTGATTTTCTCTTTTCTTTCAAGAATAAATTCAAATTTCTAAGTTTGAAATATAATAAACAACATTTCAAACCGACGAATTTGAGCTCATTCTTGAAAGAGAATAGACAATTAAGCTTAGAGATTCTTAGAAGAAAAATAAGAACTGAATCAAACTTCCAAAATCGATTTGACTTTCAAACTTAAAAAAAATTATGATTTGAAATTAACAGAATGTTCAATTGGTCGAGTCAACACAAAATTTGGTATTTTTGCAAAAATCAACGTTAAATTGAATGTTTAATCAACCATATCTGAAATTCAATTTAAAATCCTACATAAGAGATTAGATTATAGATTATATATGGTAATTATCAGTCTAGTTGTTTGACCAAAAAAAACTTTTACTTAATATCCATCACCGTATTATGTGGGTACATAATATTATAATTGCACGTTCGTGGCAAACTTTATAGACGTTTCAGGACTCGTTCGAGATCTTTTATATAATTTTGAAATACTTAATTTTAATATAAAAAAAATCGTTTGTTATTCGAAAAAGTAACATAAAATGTATAACATTTACACATCTTCTTTCGTAGGTGACCTCTCAAAAGTGCATCAATGTTCTTTTCTAACTTTTAGTGATACCTATGGGTTCAAATTATCGTGGAGTTACTATGAACGTATGAAAAACTCTTGAAGTGACCTTCAATAATTCGATCCATCAACAAGACGTCTCTAAAGCCACCTTTCTCCATCAATTTGGTTGAAGCTCTTTTGGGATAATAATAATAATAATAATAATGATAATGATAAATAACCAATGGGTCCTTTGTCTCCATCATCTTATTGAACACATTGATCACTGCTGGTGCACAATAGCATAAACCATAAATAAAACAAACAAAATTAATTTTACCCAAAAATTAAACATAGAGTACGAGTTTATATCAATCAAAATGATCATTTGTATTTCAACAATGATTTGTCTAAACGTGTATGTATTGCAACTTCATGTAAGAGGAATCAAGATCAGTACTTCGGTTAACTGTTTCTTTGATTTCACAAATATTATTAATGTCAATTATTAAACCAACTCTCCTGCAATATCGTCAACGTTCTTCTAAAGAAAACAACAAATTTGGTGAAGAGACGATCCTTGAATGATCTCATCTATCTCCATCAATATATCGTCATGGATAGAGTCTTTCCAATATTTTGGGTCTTTTCAAGTGTTGAGGTGAGATTAGATGTGGTAACGCTCACTAAATCCAAATTAAGCCACAAATTTTTTTTAAAAAACAAGAAACTACCCTTTACTATTAGCCCCAACCTTAATTATTATATATAAAAACTTGACCTGATCAATTCATTAAATTCAATACACTCTCATACAAAATATTATAAAACACATAAATTTATATATAACAAGCTATATATCATTATAAATATTTCTCCAACAACTTTAACCAAACACTAAAAATAAAAAGTAATAGGTCTTAAGGTTGGGAACTTGTAAAATAACTATAGTAGTATAAAATCTAAATCCATGATGGTGGGATCCACTCTCTCATCTCTTGGCGACTTTGATTACTCCCTAAACTGCCAAATGTCGTCTATGTTCCACATGGGATCTTGTGTAACATCCTCGTACATTGAATAACCATTAGCCACGTGGCATTCCATTGGGATGTTTAAGTTTCCCATGTAATCCTCCAAACTAGGGACATATCCGCCTAGTTCTTGACCATTTCCTTCATTGAAACACATCGAATTACCATCAACCATATTGGTGTTGTAATCCATAAAGAGTGGAACTGTCATTTGATCAGACATGAATGTGGAAGTTGAAGAGGAACCGTCCATGTTGCTGTAACTTATGTTCTGAGCTGAGATATTTGAATCTTGTTGTATATTCATGGGGTCTTGATGAAATTGAGGAAAAAGAAGAGAGTTG
Source organism: Lepidium africanum (assembly GCA_900406405.1). Lineage (NCBI taxonomy): Eukaryota > Viridiplantae > Streptophyta > Magnoliopsida > Brassicales > Brassicaceae > Lepidium > Lepidium africanum. Next base: position 17,659 of record OVAX01002930.1, on the reverse strand, counting down.
TTGTTTTGGGAACAAGGATAAGTAGTAGTGGATGAGTTTTGTTCCATCTTCTCGATCAACCTAGGGACCCAGAAACTACGAACAGCATCAAAGAACTTGTCGCTGTTAGATTCGATGTTGAGCTGACGAGCTTGTTTCTGTACTCTTGTCCTCCAATAGTTTTTGATCTCGTTGTCCGTTCTTCCTGGTAAGTACTGTGCAATCTTCGACCACCTTCATAAAACAAAACCCGATTAGGTAAGAAACAAAACAGAACAAAGACTCTTGAGAATAATTCACTCACCTATTACCCCATTTTGAATGGAGTTCAAGGATCAAAAGCTGTTCTTGAGGAGTTAGATTCCCTCGTCTGATGTCTGGTTTCAAGTAATTTAACCATCTTAATCTGCAACTTTTTCCGGTTCTCTTTAGCCCTGTTTTTACAATATTAGAGCTAAAGATCATAGTGAAAAGTGAGAGAATCAAATCGATAAATCAAAATAACGTTTATAATAAATTACCAGCACATTTGGCGACGAGATTCCAACGACCTTCACCATTATGAAGAATGTAATTAGTGAGGAGAGTGTCTTCTTCAAGAGTCCAAGGTCCTCTTCTTAACTCTGTATCTTCACTTTCTTTGAGACTCTTCTTTTTCTTCATTGAATTTTCCATATTGAAAACTACTGTAAGTTTCTTAATTGATGATTCTCTACTTTGTTTCTTCGGTTTAAATATCTCCTAATGCATGAATGAATGTGTAGAGAAAGAGAAAGAGACTTCGAGTGTTTTGAAAGTGAATTTAGAGGTTCTTGGGAATTTATAGACTCGTGGTATTGGAAAATGTTCACACTTTAGCCATCAGCTTTTGCTTTTTCCCAATGAAATAACTTAGGATCACACGTTTTCAAGTTAGTTTTTAATACTAATAACATCAAAAATTGTTTATTACTGGTTTATACTAGAGTTTTTTTTTTACTTTTTTTTTCCTCCTCGTAGTCAAGGAGTTCCCAAATATATGGGAAGGGTGATGTAGTCTATATAGATCCTCATATTTAAATGGATCGAAAGCATGAATCTAGTCCTAGGCATATTATCCTAGATTCGAGATCTGATCTGTTATCTGTCCTGATCTGTCCTAAAATTTTGGGTATCCGGGATACACAGATCCGGATCCGGGTAATAAATTTTATGGATCCGCGGGTACGGATCCGGATCCGAGTAATAATTATTTTCCCCCCGATATCTGGATCCGAGTCNTCCTCATATTTAAATGGATCGAAAGCATGAATCTAGTCCTAGGCATATTATTCTAGATTCGAGATCTGATCTGGTATCTGTCCTGATCTGTCCTAAAATTTCGGGTATCCGGGATACACAGATCCGGATCCGGGTAATAAATTTTATGGATCCGCGGGTACGGATTCGGATCCGAGTAATAATTTTTTTCCCCCGATATCTGGATCCGAATTNTTCCCCCCGATATCTGGATCCGAGTCGACTTAAATTATTTAATGTATTATTTTTTATATTATGCATTACTTCTATTGAATAATTTTAAATGTGTTAATATATAAGTTCATTTTAAATTTTTGTATCATAAACTATTTAATAATTTTAGGTTTTAATGTTAGAATTTAACATAAAAAATATTTTTATTCTAAAATTTGAGTGATATGTTAATTTAAAGTATAAGAAAATTAATATATTTGATATTTTGTAAAACTTTTTTTACTTTTTTATATTTTCATACTAGAAATCTACATATTTATTTTTATCATTTGTTTAGAAATATGATATTATTTTTTAATAAAAAATGATTTAATGTAAAATGTCTCGGATCCGAATATCCGCGGATCTGGATACGGATATCCGCGGATCCCGATCCGGATATCCGCGGATATTGAATCTCGGATATCCGTAGTGTTCGGATCCAGATCCGGGTAATAAAAACACGAATCCGGATCCGAATATCAAAAAATTTCGGATATCCGATCTGTACCTATGCTTACAGAAATCCATTTCCGAGTAGGGTTGAATGTCCATACATGCATATATACATCAAAATCAAAACATATATACAACAACAAAACAATATGGTTTTCGTTACGGTTTAACATCCAAACATTAATCGTGAAAACATAACCAAAAAACAATATTTTGGAATATATATCTATATTTGGATTAATGAAATATGCAATGAACCAGGTAATCTGGTCCTAGGTATATGATTTATAAGAAGTATAGAACATATTTTATACAGTTTCATGAACTTTTAATTGTGACGATGAAATGGAAAAAGGAGAATGGTGACTTAAATATATCGATTAGATGTTCCGTGTAAAAGAATATGGAACAGATTTTGAGAAGAGTAAAGTACGATTTAGATTTTATTTTCTTAATAATTTCAATTACTTTTACTCTACAAAATCACATACTTCACATACTTACATTGAAAATACAAAAGAACATGGACATAAGATTGTCATTACAAATCAAAAATGAAATATAACGTAAAATTACATAATTTTCAATAAGATAAACTAGAAAAAAATTTGCGACTAGACAATAAATTTAGGTTTTAAAAATAAGCTTACGTTGTATTAATAACTTTGTTATAAACGTATAAATTTAATTTAATTAATTTTAGAAAATAAAAATTATACCGAAAAAACCCAAAAAACTCTTAAAAAAACACACCCAAATGCAGTGACAAAAAAAAAAAAACACCCAAATGTTTTACCTATCAAAGATCACCATGACTCTAATCTACAGATTGGAAATTATTATTTTAAGAAAACCCATATATGAACATATATTGGTTTAACACGAATTTAAGAGTTACAACTTGTAAGTTACAAGTTTGATGTAAATAGTAAAGCTAGAAGACAGCTAATTTTATGAAACTCCAAATTTCTAGAAGCCAGCTAATAATTCGGACTTCATATAGCATATATATCCTTTCAAACTTTGAAATTTCAAAGATTCTTCATCTACCAATTCTTCATTAGTCACTAAAACTATCATAGATCAGACTGAATTTTTATACAATTTGCTTAAACAAATATAATATTTTTAGAAAAACAAGGAAGAGTCGTGTCGCTTTAAACTGAGAAGTCAAAATGTCTATGTGCATGTATTACACAACATATGGTATTGCTAATACCTCTTACTTACTGTTGAAACCAATCTTTTGAAGATTGATAGATAATTACACACAATAAAAGAGAAGAAGGAAGTTAATAAAGCCTAAAGACCAGGAATAAAGAACTTAAAGTCGATTTGACATTTGTGTCCCCATTATCCATCTTATTAAATAATCAACAATCACTTCATACTACATTGTTCATATTATACCAATCTGATTTTGAAGAAATATTTGATCATAGTGGTTATGAATACTTCAACTCCTTTCTTTTATCATAGTTCGATAATCCTGTTGTTCTAACTGAAGTTTAACGCAATAAATATATTTTTTAACGACAATAAGGTATTTTATATAATGAATTTGTTCGGCGATTACAAGAAAATTTGACTCGACTGAGATCGAGAAAATTAACAAGATCGGCTAAGTATGAAAAGTAAAAGAAATGAAATGTGTTGCGATGAAGGTGATGTGCTCTTCATTGCTTGGAGTACGCAAGAGATCAGAGACTAGATTCTGTCAATCTTTTTTATTTTTTATTTTTTTTGTCAATATTGGACCACAACTAGCCGGCCCATTAGCCAAGTTCCTACATAATGTAGGTAGTGAAACTCGATCTCGGAATGTGCAAGTACGCCTGCCTTTAGTGGACTTATCGCCACTATGCTAAAAATCACTTGTAGATTCTGTCAATCTTATTAATAAAAAAAAACTCACGTTTTCTTCTTCATCACAAATGAAACTTTATATATACAATTTATACCCATTCATCAGGTATGAATTATGGTCATATATAACATTGGAATTTTTTTGTCAACATGCATAGTGGTTTTTAATATCTCTCCCTATTATTTTACGTAGCGGATTCAAACTATGTACCAATGGTTCAACTCTCTTCGGCATTATAACATAGACTTTACCATCAAATTGTTATGAAATATGCATTAAATGATCTTGACACCAAGTTGTTATGCAGATTCTTGTTCAATTAGAAATTTGAATCCAAACACTATACAAAATACAAGCCGTAGCTAAAGATAATGGGAAACAAAATGACTAGATCTGTGATAACTTTCAATACCTTCCAAAAATATAAATCGCCTTATAGTAGTTTCCTTTTTGGGATAGCATAAGGACTATGAAGAAGAGGATCAAATCCACAATCTTTGCTTCATAAACAAGTTGCTAACTCTATAGTAATGCATCAATATTTAGATGGAGAGAAAGAGAAAGAGAGAGGTGAATTACCGACCCTGATGTAATGCACGTTGTTATCGACACGACAGATCAACTTTATTTATTTATTAATTTTTTTTGAGACTATAATTGAAATAACTGATAACAAACTTGAAAGAGTTACAATGTAAAGTCCTAGTCAATGTGATGGATCAAAATCTTAGAAGATAAAGCAGATACATGTATGGATAGTGTACCATGAGACCACATAGGCTTGTGTAATAACTTGCTTACAAGAAAAGAAATGCAATTCACTCTGTTAGAAGCAAGCATTCATCGACCATCTCCACGAGGTTTGGACTCTCTAGTGCAGCCGCTACACGTTCTTTGTCGTTTAGTTGTTTGTTCACTGCATTTTAAGAGTAAGAAACCAGACATGATGTCATATTTCATTGGCAACAAGGCCGAGATAAACCGAAACACTCATACTAGAGAAGATAGATTGATAGATATCGAAGAATAACAAACCTGTATCCTCTGATGCAGAGTACCAGGTGCTACCCTTATATCAATCTGAAATATGAAGAGTCATTTCATAAGTTTGAGGCACAAAAAACATTGTGTGTGTGTACTTTGAGGCAGTCTTTATGACATTAAGAAGTAATGGCTAAAGCTACTTTTTCTTAATAAGTATCAGAACAGTTGCTTAAGTATCAGAACATTTGCCTCATACATTGCAGGGAGTATATACTTTTGTTGAACGTTTATATTCAATGCGATACTGAGATTATGTTCAAACTACTCTTCAGTAATTTGTAAGTAAAAAAATGGGCTTAATTAAGATCCTTTAGACATTTCTCAAAATACGCAAGAAAAGAGAACCGAATAACCAAAGAGGCTTTTTACCTTGTATCGAGGAGGAAGGCTTCGCAGAAATTTTGCACGAATACAAAGACCAATAATGGTCGGCATGGGACAACGTCCTATAGGTGGAGTAAATGTAAGCCTGAAAAGGTATGTCAGAGCTCAGAAGGTTGGCTCAAAGGAAAAAACTAATATCCATATAAAAAGGTTTAATCCCAATCATATACCTAACATAACTGTTCTCATCATTTACTTCAACTGAGTCTTCTGTAAGTACTCTGAGTTCTTCTAGAGTATTAGGCTTCTCTGGATCTTTGATAAATCTTATACGATTTGAAAATTGTTAAGGAAAAACGAGAGATGATCTAATTAGACTACTAACACATAGATTCAAATACCGTACTAAAGAAGCAAGTTACAAGCTTAAGAAGCATGCCAAGTAGTTCCAGAACATACTCTCAAAAAAACAGTAATAATAAACAAAAGAAAAAGAATATCAAAAATCTCAAGCTGATCAATTGGTTCTGGTGAATACTCATCGGCATTGCTCGATTCAGTTCGAACACGCCGCTCTTTTTTTGGCAAATGATTGAGTTCTCATTAACTAACCCAGAAACCATTTTTTGCCTGCCAAATATGATCCATTAGTAACATATACCGATACTCAAATCAGAAAAGAAAACAGAAGCTTTCCAATTGGGTATCAAAACCCTAAAACGGGTCAGTACAGAACAAATAACCCTAAATTCTCAGGGGAGAAGCAATTAGCGAATAACCCAAATAATTCTAAATCAACCAGAAAGGTTTTCAAACCTCGCTTACAGGCTTCCGAGAAGAAAAAAGATGATTCACGAGTAGCACAATGTAACCTCGCCGCGAGTTTAGAATCCTATGATTCAATTGGAACGACGCGAGAAGGAGTAAGATGGTAGAATTATGCTAATAACCGTCATAAATTATGCGACTTTATAGGTCGGTTATTTAATTTGATTTTTTCCGGTTTAGTTTCAAATTGGATCAGGCCCATCTGGTTTAGTACGTGGTTCCCAGCTCCGTTGTCTCCGTCAGCTCTTCGCCAAAACACAAGTCAATTACAACAAGTCTTTTGTGCTGTTTTTTTTTTTCCAGTTCGGACGGTCACGAAGAAGAAAACGAAGAAGAAACCATGGCAGGAGAAGAGCAAAGCAAGAAGAAGCAAGTGATGGTGGCGATTGATGAAAGCGAGTGCAGTAAACATGCTCTTAAATGGGCGCTTGGATATCTCAAAGATAGTATTGCCGATTCCGATATCCTCCTCTTTACCTCTCAACCACCACTTGATCTCAGCTACGTCTATGCTTCTTCCTATGGAGCCGCTCGTTAGTATCTTAAAATTTTCATTTTCTTCTATTCTTAGCAATCGATACCAGCGAGTTCATTTGTTTGGGATTTTGAATTAGTTGAAATGTTTTACCTTTTTATTTTTTGTTTTACAGCGACTGAGCTGATAAGCTCAATGCAAGAGAATTATAAGAACGCTGGATTAAATCGGCTTGACGAAGGGATTAAAATTTGTGCTGAGTTCGGGGTTTGCCTCCACTCCTTAAATCATTCTTTGTTTGTTTTACGAGCTTTCAATTACATGAATTTAGTCAGAGAATGGTCTAGCTGAAAATAAGCCTAAGGCATCGTTGCTTTAGCATGCTATGGGTCAAAATTTTACGTTGAACTTACCTGGTTTTGGTTGTGATATATCAGGTTACACCAAGAAAGGTGATGGAAATCGGAAATCCTAAAGAGGCCATATGTGATGCTGTTGAGAAGCTTGGTGTTGATTTGCTTGTTGTTGGGAGTAATGGTAAAGGAGCGTTACAAAGGTGTGTGTACTAAGCTTCGATGTTTTGAACTCGTAAACAATAACATTGGGTTATGTTTTTTTCCGAAGATTATAATGTGTCTTTACATTCTGTGTTGACAGGACTTTCCTTGGAAGTGTTAGCAATTACTGTGTTAACAATGCTAAGTGCCCAGTTCTTGTAGTGAGGACAAAACCTTGAAGACCCTTCTGTCTCTCGCCTGAGTTTGAGAACCCTGGCTTGTTGTGTGTGTATGTATGTGTTGTAAACATATCAGTTAACAATAATCTACTTCGTTTACTACTGTTTTGGAGAAACTTTTATTATGTTTAAATTAAAAAGAGTGCTTTTGTCGTGCACGGGGCTTGCAATCTGCAAGATCTGCAGTTTTGTAATCTTATGCGATTACAGGCTTATACCAATAAAATGCTATAAACTTTCAACCGAAAATTCTGTTTAGAGTAGCTGCAAGTCTCACCCCTCCCTGTGCTAAGCGCTGATACACTATTGGTAGACGTGAATAAAAGTATTCATCTGCGAAGATGACATTATCATGTTCTTGTTAGCTTCTTCATTTTGTGAATTGTTTTTGTTTTTGCGTGACTTGTTTACCTTCTAGAGTGTCTCCTTCAGTTACCCCCTTGTATGCCCAGTCACAGGCTGCTTGAATTCCTTCAGATGCATATCTGTATGAAGTTTGCAGGGAAAAAGCAAGTGGAAGTTAAATCTATATCTTGCTGGCTTGAAGAACAATCACTTCTATACAAAGGTACTATACTCTAGTATCTGACTTACATGTCAGGGCAAGCTGTTTTCTTTGTGCAACTCTCCCATCTCTTGACTTGATCGGCCCATTCTGTCTGCAATTGTTTGAAAACATGTTGTCAACTATTCAAATGTCTTGTAGAATGGAGGTAGAGAACATAGGGCTAAAGAGGCTTTTCGATTCATGAGTACCGTGATATTCTTTTTGATTGCATCTACCATTCCTTCTAATTCGGATTTATATAGTTCTTCATCAGCCGTCTCTATAATACTGGAATCCCATATCTGTATGAATCTTCAAGTTTTGAGCTTTGTATTATCTGATGCTCGAATATGATCTATGCGTTTGGCAGTTCTTACATGGTGGAGGTTAGCTTTTCTCCTGTACCAATGCACTTCGATGGTGTTCCCTCCTTTGTCCGAAGCAAAAGCCACATGTAGAGGCTGCATTCACAACTGTGGTATTCAGGCATACCCAGATAAGAAACTGGTAATCTTGATCTAATTTATAGTTGTACCTGATGGATATCACCCATGAAATGAGACAGGAAGAGCAGGGCCTCGGTTAAGTTGTCTGTTGACATGAATGAAAAGAACATAAGAGGAAGATTAAAATGAGGGAAATGGTAAAAAGCAACAAGGTGGGCAACGTTTTGGTACTACATTTTGACTGAGATGAAGCTGCGGTGTTGTAGGTAAGAAGCTGTGTGGTGTAATTGTAAATGGCTCCTGCAACACATCTTCTTTTCTGACCATCTTCGTCCTTGCAGTCCCCTTTAGACCCAAAACAAACAAAAAATCTAGTTAGAAAGATATGAATGAAATCTTCCCACTTATGTTTTGATGTTTTTGTGAAAGGGCTCACTATTGTATATGTAAGAACATGTATCAGGAGTATTGATGTAATGAAGAGGAGAAGACCAGTGGTATCGAAATTTGACACGATCAGCCCAAAGACACAAGCTAGACAAGTCTCCTTCTGCAGATTTAGGTAACAGCTCTCTCACTGCCTTCGATGCAGCTTCATTCAACCTAGCCTATTCTTCCCCTTAATAAATTAGTCATGACATACCTTTGTTCATAAACCGAAAGAGAACAAGGAAGATGAATAGAAAAGAATCAAACCTGAGCGATTTTACAGATGATTTCATGACCTTCTTTCCCCCAGCCATGGATGGTAGGTGTTACATAAAGAATCCAAGCAGTGATGATGATCATCGCTACATGTAAGCCTCTTTGTTTTGCCATTGAAAAGTTAGTTCTTTGAAATGTGTGTTTTGGTTATGAGATGCAGTTCATCCATGTTTATATGCTGATGAAGTGTAGTGGAGACGTAAAGGAAGTAAATCCGGAGATAATAGTATAGGAACATGTGTTGGTGTGAAAGGTTTTTTTCCTTTTGCCAAGTGTATGTGAAAGCTTTTAATGTTTAAAGAGAGATATATTATGTGTTTGTTGATACAGGTATCTTTTTTTGTTAACTGTTTAGGAAATGAATCGTGTGTGAAATCAAATGTATTCAAATGGACTAGAGGACTATCCAATTCCCCCTCTGATACAACATTAGCAAAAGCTTTGATTCTACAAATAACACTAGGGGTTCTCAGAAATCTTTAGCAAATAAATTTCGTACTGTATCTGAATGAAAACAGTCATATATTGTTTTTTTTTTTTTTTTTCATCACAAAACCAGTCATATATTGTTATTATGTAGTAAGTCGATGTGATTCATATTAGACAAAGGTTGATTGGTTTAGGTTAGGTAGGATTTCAGACTAATTTAAAAAGAAATATCAAAAGTGAGATTTCATGAGTTCACATTTGGACATCGTGATTCCCGAGGAAGTAATGTTTCAGATTACCGGCACCCGCACGGCAGCTCCGGCCATGCCTGTGGTGTTTCCCAATTTGTGGAGGCGACCACTTATCCTTCCTCTCCAGAGAACAAAGACCATCAAGCCTCTCGCATTTCTCGATCTCAAAGGAGGCAAAGGGTACGTACGTCGTACACACATTCATCTTCTATTCTCTAGCGATATCAGATTACATTATCGTAAAATTGCGCTCTTGCATTCAATTTTTCCTTCTTTCTAGTTTCTATATCCAATTTTAGTGATATGATGTTTCGATGTTGGCAGAATGAGTTGGTTTCATGAAGTTGAACTCAAAGTTCGCGATTATGAACTGGATCAGTTTGGTGTTGTCAACAATGCAATTTACGCAAGTTATTGCCAACACGGTTAGTTTAATTCGTTCGCAATGCTGCTTGTTTAAATTTTGTTGATACATATGTGAATTTGGGTGAGGATAAGAACTTGAAAGTACTGGAATAAATGAGTCAAGAATTTGTTACTAAGTTCAGCTTCTTGCTGCTTCAGATTGTGTACATTAGTTTGAGGATGTGGAAAGAGTCTAATTGGAACATTTGTGTATGTGGTTCCTTCTGGTAAATGGCTAGTTAAGTTTGGTTGCAATCTTGCTGCTTCAGATTGTATACATATTTTTATTGCCAAAGAGGAGTGTCAGATAGTACTATCGACAGACTCTGGGCTACATGATCTGTAGTAACTCCTTCTCTGAGTCTAATTCGGAACCTTTTCATACATTTTATCTTCCTAATAATCTTAGAGTCTTGCCTTTTGCATATATACTTTCGGAAGTGGATGGTTCTGTGGTTAGAGTTTCTTAACTTGAAGCTATATCCCATTCGTACAAACTGTTGCATATTGACATCTTTCTATCTAAAGGTCGACATGAGTTCCTGGAGAGTATCGGTCTCAACTGTGACCAAGTAGCCCGTTCTGGTGAAGCCTTGGCACTTTCTGAGTTATCAATGAAGTTCCTTGGACCTTTACGTGTAATGATGAGACCCCTCCTCTTCTTCTACAAAATTAGTACCATGTCTGTGATTGTTGTATATTTAATTCATTACTTTGAAAGCAGAGCGGAGACAAGTTTGTGGTTAAAGCGAGGATATCAGGGACATCTGCTGCGCGGATTTACTTCGATCATTTCATCTTTAAACTTCCAAATCAAGAGGTTAAAATTTCATTGCTTTCATCAATTCTTTTGTCTTGTTAAACTTTTAATTCGATCTAACTTATTTGGATCCTTTTTTGATATAAAAATGTAACAAAGCAGCCTATATTGGAGGCAAAAGGAACAGCTGTGTGGCTTGATAACAAGTACCGTCCTATTCGTATCCCATCTCATATACGCTCAAAATTAGTTCAGTTCTTACGCCAAGACGACGCCGTTTAGTTCTTTCTCGCTGTTCTCATGATTTTTAGTGCAGCACTAAAAGACCCTCATTAGCCCAATTAACGTTATTTAATGGGGATATTTTTACTCCATATATAGATCTAAAAATCACATAAACTTTGTGACTGATTAACAAGACAAATATTCAAAATATATAGGTTTCTAATAAAAAAAAAAGAATGCAATTAAGTTAGTCACTGATATATATTGTTGTTGTCAATAATAACAAAATATATATAGTATTTACTGTTTTCACTGTTGAAATTTATAGTTGCTGTAATTATTGGTAAACGTGAAACAAATACTACAGTTTAATTGCTAAGCATTGTTGTTTAGAATTAAAACGAGTTACATATGGATAATGAATCTTGGATTTATCCCGCCGTTACCGGCCAACGAACCTGCGCGTAAGCAACTGAGGAAGCGGCCACATGAGAAAACAGAAAATAAATTAAAAAGAAAAGAAAAGGAAAGCTAATATAATATATGTATACATCCAAGTAAGATGTGCAAAATTCATGTGGCTAATGGAGCGGTGGGTCATGAATGAGGCTCGTAATTTGTTTTCTGTACGTTTTTTTACGAATGTTAAGATTTAATATCACACGATTACAGAATAAATAAGTAGTAAAGAGGATAGAAATGCATGTTAACACATTAATTAATAAGATTAGACTAATACAAAATGATATAATTGTTGGGTTTTTATAGTCGGATAGTTAAATTTTCCACCTTGTGACCCAAGACTATCCCCTCAGTTAACACCTAGTTAACGGAAGCTAGCTGTGTAACTAAAAAAAGTACTAACAGATAGAAAATATTATAATATCTAATACACCCCATTCAAGCCTCTTAAGTAGATCAGGATCTGGTAAGTAGAGGTTTGATATAGACATTCTGTCAAGAAGAGAATGAAATGGTCCTGGATGCAGAGCTTTTGTAAGAATATCCACATGTTGATTTCCTGATGAAACATGAAACAACCTGAGGAAAGCATTCTTTACTTGATCACATATTGTATGACAGTCAATCTCTATGTGTTTGGTGCGCTCGTGAAATACGGGATTTGTGGCGATGTGCATAACAGATTTGTTGTCACAAAAGAGTTTTGCAGAGCTGGTCGAGTTAATCCGTAAATCCTGTAGTAATTGACTAAGCCAAAGTAACTCACGAGTGGCTAAAGCGATACTCCTATATTCAGCTTCTGTACTGCTTCTACTTATTGTTTTCTGTTTCTTAGATTTTTACCAAATCAGAGATGTACCAAGATAAACACAATATCCAGTGATTGAATGTCTCGTATCTTGGCAAGTAGCCCAATCTGCATCAGCAAAGGCGTTCAAACAGAGTTCAGAATTAGATGCATAGAAGAGTCCTTGACCTGGGTTCATATTGAGATATCGTAGTATACGAAGAGCAGCTTGAAAGTGAATGTCTGTTGGCCAAAATAAAAACTGAATTAAGGTGTTAACAACATATGTGATATCTAGCCGAGTGATAGTTAAGTAAAGGAGTTGTCCAATAAGCTCTTTATACTTAGTAGCATTCTCGAGAGGAGTTCCAGAATCCTTACTAAACTTGATGTTAGGATCTATTGGCACAAAGAAAGGTTTGCACGCTAACATCCTGGTAGATGCAAGTATGTCTAAGATATATTTCCATTGGCAGATCGATACGCTAGTAGAGTTGTGAGCAATTTCAAATCCTAAAAAGAATTTAGGAGGCCCAAAATCCTTCATTATGAAAGCCTAATGCAATATATCTTTGAAAATCTGCAGCTCAACATCATCATTAGAGGCAATCATAATATCATCAACGTAAACATGTAAGGCAATGAAAGTGGTGCCTGTTTGTTTAATGAAGAAAGTATTATCACCAGGATATTGAGCGTATCCTGCAGTTAAATCGACCTTAGAGAAGCAGTGGTACCATTGTCTTGAGGCTTGCTTCAGGCCATAAATAGACTTATGTAACCGACAAACTAGATTAGGAGGTAAAACACCATTCGGAAGAGTATATCCTTGTGGCAAACTCATGTAAATTTCTTCATCAAGGTCTCCATACGAAAATGCATTTGACACATCCATATGAGTAGGAGTCCAACCAAAAAAAGAAGCTAAACCAATAACTAACTTGACACTTGTTAGTTTTGCAACTAGAGAAAAGATATCAATATAATCAATACCTTCTTGTTGTGAATAACCTTTGGCAACAAGCCTTGCCTTATGTCTGTCCACTGTACCATCTAGGTCGTATTTAATTGTGAACACCCACTTAAAACCTATTGCATGTTTCCCAGGAGGAAGAGACTCAACAGTCCATGTTCCAAGCAATTCGGGAGCTGAAATCTCAACATCCATCGCCTTTGGGTAATGAGGATGAGCCATAGCCTCTTGAAAAGTTTTGTGGTTGTGTCTCGAGGGAACAATGAAGGACAAAGGACTGATAGGAAAGTTTTAATTTGGTGTAAGTGATAACAAAAGATATAGGAAAGTCGATGGTAGAAGTGATTTGATTAGATGATAAAGAAAAAGTGAGTAATGACAATGATAATCGGAAAGATAACCTGGAGCCTTGACTTGTCGTCTTGGTCTTGTATTGTCAAGCAAATTCTATCATGTGTCTGGAATGGTAGTGTCTGTGTTTGTTGATGTGGCATTAGAGTTTGAGACAGATGATACAGGCACATGAACACCATTTTCAACAAGTGGAACATAAGAAGCTGATGCAGGCAATTGACAATTCAAAGATGACGATGGTGCATCAAGGTTACCATAAGATGTTGAAATAGGTAAATCACAATTTGATGATGATGCAACACATGGAGTGGAATGCATTTCATGCTTATCAAGAGCAACTGGAGTGGAAACAAGTATTATAAAATGAGAAAGAATGTCAACAAAAGGACTCAGATTCAAAATATCCTTAAAAAGGAAAAATAGATTCATGAAAAATGACATTTCAAGAAATAGAAATCTCATTAGTATCAAGGTTTAACACTTTATATCCCTTAAAACCTGAAAATTAACCTAAGAAAACACAATGATCAACACGAGAGGAAAACTTGTTACAATCCTTAGATAAAGTGGAAACATAACAGAGACAACCAAAAGATCAAAGGAAATCATAGTCAGGCATCTTATCAAATAACAACTCATAAGGGGAATGATAATCCAACAAGAGAGAAGGAGTTCTATTAATCAAAAAGACAACAGTCAACACACAATAACTCTAGTATATGATGGGAACATTAGACTGAAATAACAAAGCTCGAGCAACATTAAGCAAGTGTTGATGCTTTTTATCAACAACAGAATTCTATTGAGGAGTATAAGCGCAAGAAAACTGATGAATAATGCCACGAGTTTGTAAGAAACGAGTGAAGGCCAATTCAGGAGCATTATCACTTCTCACAGGTTTAACAATAGATTTATACTGATCGGCAATATGCTCAATGAAATCAAGAAATATAGAAGAAACATCACTTTTATTTCTCATCATATAAATCCAAGTAATTCTAGTACAATCATCAACTAAAGTGAGAAAATACTTGAAACCTTCAACAAACTCTATAGAAAAAGGACCCCACATTCCATATGAACCAAATAAAAGGAAACTTAGACATGTGATTATTAGAAACAAATGGCAGTCTCTTTTATTTAGCTTGCGAACAAATAGAACAAGAAAACTGACTGGTTTTTGGTAAAGTTAAGATGCTAGACATGTGCTGTAACTTGGAAGCTGAAGGATGTCCAAGGCGTTGATGCCAAAGATGTCCATCAACCGACAAGGATCCACAGAATTTCTCAGGAGAAACAGAAGCTGGCTCGAGAATGTAAAGACCTTGCATAAGAAAACCTTTACCAATCGTCTGTCCAGAATATGATCCTGTAAAATGCGAAAATCCAGATAGAAATGAGCAGAATATTGAGAATCATGCAGCAGAGTATGCACACTAATGAGATTAAATCTAAAACTAGACACATGAAGCACATTATAAAGAACCAATGTCTTAGATATATGAATTGGGCCCGTATGTGTGATAGGAACTCTAGTGCCATTGGGAAGAGAGACTGTGACTCCAGACACCGGAAAAATTGCACTAAACAATCCAAGATCAGAACAAACATGACTTGTGGCTCCACTGTCAATAATCCAAGAACCATTAGGAAGAGATGATGAGAGAGTGCTTAGACATTTATGTTGAAAAGTGAAAATCCGATTTTCAAAACGAAGGCTAGATGAAGGAAAAGGAATGTTTATGGGAAATTTTAAAGACAGATTTATGTTACCAGATGAAGATTTTGAGGCCATGGCACCACTCTCTGTTATCCTTGCCGTTGGGAAATGAGACGCCATCTCTGGAGCTTTGACGTGAGAGTTGAGTTGACGAACGAGAAATTGAACCTGCTATGGAGTGAAGCGAGTCAGATCAAGGCTGAAAGTATTTGAAGTAGCTGGTGGCGTTGTAGCAGTGAATTCTATTACAACATTTGCCACTATATTGTGCTTGGGGATTGAAGTTTGTGGCTGAGACTGCTGAGTAGTGTTCTGATTATTCTGAGAAACTTGATTTTGTTGATACAACTTGTGACCAGGAGGGTACCCATGTAGTTTGTAACACTTTTGAATGGTGTGTCCAGTACGACCACAATGTGTGCAAACAGGTCTTGATTGATTTCGATTCTTGGACTGAACAACATAAACAGCATTGTCTACATGACCATCAAATTAATTCTCATAATTTTCATTTTTAAAAACAGTAGAAGTCTGAAAAGCCACATTCTCAAGCCTAGTAGATGGACGAAGAGATTTCTGTCTTTCATCTTATGCTACCATGTTAAAGACATCTTCTATAGAAGGAATTGACTTCAACATGAGGATATGTCTTCGAGTTGATTCAAAAGACTCATTCAATCCCATTAAGAACTTTGTAACTCTACTTCTCTGCTGCAATTTTTCCCACAAATTGGCAGCATTACATTCATATTTTTCGCATGTGCAAACCAGCAATTCAACATAATTCCTATGTTCTTCCCACAGAGTGACCAATTCAGTGTAATATGAACTAACATATATTGAACCTTGTTGTATAGAACCTAACCGTTGTTCTATTTCAAACACTCTAGGTGCATCGTCTAGTTTAAAACGAGAAAACAGATTCTTCCAAATGGCCTCAGCAGTAGAAAGGAACAAGAGACTCTGACCTATTTTCTTGGAGACAGAGTTCATAAGCCAAGTTGCAACCATATCATTGCATCGAGACCACGATCATGCATCTCTGTGATTTGAAGCAGGCTACGAAATGCATCCGTCAATGAAACCGAGCTTGTTCTGTACGTTCAAGGCCATGCGAACTGAGCGACACCATGAGTGGAAATCGGAATCGGAATTGAGTCTATCGGAGACGAAAAAGTGCCTAGCGTGATCAGACGTGTGCAAGAAATAAGGATTTTCAAAGAAATCTGAGGAGGAATGTGTGGAATCGCGAATCGCTGGAGTATCTTGTGCAATCGAACTCATATTCAGAGATTGAATCAAGAACGACGATGGATTTTGTGTTAATTTGATAGCGAAAGAGATTTAACACAAATTGAGGTCAAGAAAGCAAAAATTATAAGAAAAAAAAAGAAATCGAAAGATTCAAAAGGAAATTGATAATCGTGATTGAGCAGAGCTGAGCTGCGTTGAAGATCAACTAGGAAGAAGATAAATTCATAGCTATGGTTCATCGAGCTCAAGTGAACAAAAATAATGGCGGAATTGTATATTCTCATTAATTAACAAATATGTACAATGAGAATATTTATATATAAGGAGAATCAGTTAACAACTAGTTGACGGAAGCTAGCTGTGTAACTAACAAGAGTATTGACGGATAGAAAATATCATAATATCTAATAAAACATGTTTTGTTTTGTTTTTTTACTAATTCATTTCTGGAGCAATCTGGATTTCTACACGGTTATTGATAAACCTTTTTATAAAACTTACAAATTTAAGAAAATTAGAAACACGTAAACGTAATATTTCATTGTAAAACCTTAGTTGTCGAACAGTGGCACCTTCACAGAACATAATCTTTGTCTTTTACTCCGGAACCAAAAGAGTAGATTCTTAAGATTCTTTAACTAAATAAATGAATGGATTAGAATGCGTACCACTACTCATTAAAAAAAAAAGAATGCTTAACTAGTTGTAGTCTTTAGTAGTTTGGAACGATGATAAGAAACAAATAATAATATACTAAAATTACACCCACGTTATAACGTATAATTTAATTATTTAATTGGTTTTTTAAGCATATTTGTTTAGTTTGTTAGACCCGTACTGATATTTTAAAATATTTTTTTTGAAATGTTGTTTTAGAGACCTGAAACCCGAACCGAAATCGATCTAAATTAAAAGAACTAAACTCGACAAAATACCCAAATGGATCCTAAATCTATGTATCCGAGAAACCGAATCCGATCTTGAACCTAAACCAAATCAAGAACCAAATTTTTTGATTTTTAGTGTTTTTCTATTAATTTTTTAATTTAAAATTTTTATATAAATATACCTGATCGCGACCTCGATCTATATCGAACTAAATTAGATGAATCGAACCCAACAAAATTAAAAAATACCGAAT
>OVAX01002929.1:0-16414 GCA_900406405.1 Lepidium africanum | reverse complement strand
TTTTTTAAAAAAAAAAAAAAAAAAAACCCTACGAGAAGTCAACTAAACTCAATAAACATTTTTTTATTAAAATGAAACTGAAGGTGTTTTGTATTCATACCCGAGAGTGAAGTACAAGCTACCAAAGATCCAGCTTGTTCCAGGTTTCCTCAAACTATAAAACAAAAACCAAAAGCTGCCAAATAATTACACAATGAGAAACGTTTTTAAGCTAATTCTCACGACAAATGTACGGCATGACAAATGAGATGTTACACGAGTTTGTAAGATGAGCAAGTGATGAACATCATAATTTAAGGATATCTTGACACGAATCATAACCGCCCATGACAAAAGCTAAGAGTGAAGAGTCTTTGAACTCACCATTAATAGTGTGGAAACAAACTTCCACTAGAAGACCCACCGATTGATAAAGCTATTCTCATAACCTCAAGTATATAACCACAATAATGAGGATGTATCTTAACTTCACAATAAGTCATTTACAAGATGAGAGTCCCACTAATAGACTTCTTGAGAATCTTAGTACTTATTCTTTCTCTTTGTGGTTTTTCACTAGCTGCGGATGCAACCATAAAGCAAAACTTTAATAGGTATGGCATTGAGAACTATGGTTACTCACCTCCTTCGACACCCATATATGGTGCTCCACCGAGCTATCCAACACCACCAACACCTGGACTTCCAATAAAACCACCACCAGTGCCAATACCTCCCACACCAACTTACAGTCCTCCAATTAAGCCACCACCGACCCAGAAGCCTCCAACACCATCTTACAGTCCTCCAATTAAACCACCACCAGTACAAAAGCCTCCAACACCAACTTACAGTCCTCCAATTAAACCACCACCAGTACAAAAGCCTCCAACACCAACTTACAGTCCACCAGTTAAGCCGCCACCAGTGCATAAGCCTCCAAGACCAATATACAGTCCTCCAGTAAAACCACCCCCGGTGCAAAAGCCTCCAACACCAACTTACAGTCCACCTGTTAAACCACCACCAGTGCATAAGCCTCCAAGACCAATATACAGCCCTCCACTAAAACCACCCCCGGTACAAAAGCCTCCAACACCAACTTACAGTCCACCTGTTAAACCACCACCAGTGCATAAGCCTCCAAGACCAATATACAGTCCTCCACTAAAACCACCCCCGGTACAAAAGCCTCCAACACCAACTTACAGTCCACCTGTTAAACCACCACCAGTGCATAAGCCTCCAAGACCAATATACAGTCCTCCACTAAAACCACCCCCGGTACAAAAGCCTCCAACACCAACTTACAGTCCACCTGTTAAACCACCACCAGTGCATAAGCCTCCAAGACCAATATACAGTCCTCCACTAAAACCACCCCCGGTACAAAAGCCTCCAACACCAACTTACAGTCCACCTGTTAAACCACCACCAGTGCATAAGCCTCCAAGACCAATATACAGTCCTCCACTAAAACCACCCCCGGTACAAAAGCCTCCAACACCAACTTACAGTCCACCTGTTAAACCACCACCAGTGCATAAGCCTCCAAGACCAATATACAGTCCTCCACTAAAACCACCCCCGGTACAAAAGCCTCCAACACCAACTTACAGTCCACCAGTTAAGCCACCACCAGTGCATAAGCCTCCAAGACCAATATACAGTCCTCCAGTAAAACCACCCCCGGTACAAAAGCCTCCAACACCAACTTACAGTCCACCTGTTAAACCACCACCAGTGCATAAGCCTCCAAGACCAATATACAGTCCTCCAGTAAAACCACCCCCGGTACAAAAGCCTCCAACACCAACTTACAGTCCACCTGTTAAACCACCACCAGTGCATAAGCCTCCAAGACCAATATACAGTCCTCCATTAAAACCACCCCCGGTACAAAAGCCTCCAACACCAACTTACAGTCCACCAGTTAAGTCACCACCAGTGCATAAGCCTCCAAGACCAATATACAGTCCTCCAGTAAAACCACCCCCGGTACAAAAGCCTCCAACACCAACTTACAGTCCACCTGTTAAACCACCACCAGTGCATAAGCCTCCAAGACCAATATACAGTCCTCCACTAAAACCACCCCCGGTACAAAAGCCTCCAACACCAACTTACAGTCCACCAGTTAAGTCGCCACCACTGCATAAGCCTCCAAGACCAATATACAGTCCTCCAGTAAAACCACCACCAGTGCATAAGCCTCCAACACCAACTTATAGTCCACCAATTAAGCCACCACCCGTGCATAAGCCTCCAAGACCAATATACAGTCCTCCGATAAAACCACCACCAGTGCAAAAGCCTCCAACACCAACTTATAGTCCTCCAATCATACCACCACCTGTACAAAAGCCTCCAACACCAACTTACAGTCCCCCAACTAAGTCACCACCAGTGCATAAGCCTCCAAAACCAGTTTATGGTCCCCCAGTAAAACCACCCCCGGTGCAAAAACCTCCAACACCAACATATAGTCCTCCGACGAAGCCACCACCAGTGCATAAGCCTCCGAGACCAATTTACAGTCCTCCAATAAAACCACCACCAGTGCAAAAGCCTCCAGCACCAACCTATAGTCCTCCAATAATGCCACCACCAGTGCAAAAGCCTCCAACCCCAACATATAGTCCTCCTATCAAACCACCGACACCAATTTACAGCCCCCCTGTTAAACCTCCTCCCGTTCAAAAACCCCCGACACCTACCTATAGTCCACCTGTTAAACCACCACCTATCAAGCCTCCAACACCAATTTATAGTCCACCTATTAAGCCACCACCAGTACAAAAGCCTCCAACTCCAACTTATAGTCCACCTATAAAGCCACCGCCAGTGCAACGTCCTCCAACACCAACCTATAGCCCTCCAGTAAAACCACCACCTGTGCCAAAACCTCCCACACCAACTTATAGTCCTCCTATAATACCACCACCAGTACAGACGCCTCCTATAATACCACCAATACAAGTGCCTCCTACTCCAATTACTCCATCACCTCCACAAGGTGGATACGGTACTCCTCCTCCATATTCGTATCTTTCGCAGCCATAGTATGTAACTTTAGAATAATGAGTTACAATATGTATTTCTAAAACGATCGCCTAATAGGCTTTCTAGCACAAGAGTGTGTATGTTCAGACTACATATGTTACTCCGTATTGTGTTTAAAGATAAATAAAGTTCTATAAATGGGTTTCATGTTGTTTATGATTTTATACTACAATCGGGGTCTTGTAGATATCTAAAGATTTTATGTCACTCTTTTGTGTTGTTAACATCTCTTTGATATGTATCACTTAAAGCAAAAAACGAAAAGTCAAATTTGTGATAATGTATTCAAGATCGAGTAAACTATCTTGGAATTTTATATAGTAAAGTTAAATATGATATCCATGAGTATATATTTGGCAATTGCAATACGCAAGTGTGCTATATATATTTGATGAGAACAATACTGATAACAAGAATAAATTAGATCTAACATCTATATATATATATATATATATATATAGATCAAACGCCACTCTTCTTATAAACAATCACTTTTATTTTTTAATAATTAATAATGAAAAGCATATTCAAGTAGTCATGATAGTTTTTTGTAAAGTTCTTGGATAATAAAAGAATGACACGGTAAAAACCAACCTTTGAGTCACGTTGGAGATAAAAGAAAACAATCGAACAAAATAAAGAGAAACATGAAGTTAGATAGAACAAAAAATATTTTCCTAAAGATCTCGAGAGGATAAATAATTTTTAGAGCTAATAAAAAAAAATTGTGAACGGAAACTCCATAGGCGGGTGGTTCTCATCACGCCTAATTCTCTGGCAGATAAAGAGTTTGACTCCCATCTACTCTAGTATGGAGTTAAATGGGTCAAGGTCATGTATATAAAAAAAAATTAGCGAATTTGAATGCATATGTACGTCAACATTTATATGTTTGGTGAATTTCAATATACTTTTTTTTTCTTTTTATGTTTTTTTTTGTTGTAGTTGCAACTTTAATTTTGTATAAAAAGAATACTAAATTTTATGTTGACCAAACATATTGGGTTAAGAAAATTGAACGTTGAATTTTAAAGATTTTCTTCTATTAAACAAAAAAATTGCCAAAATTAGATCCTCACGAAGATAAATATATACAAAAACTAGAAATCATTATAAAGTCAAAATATTTTTGAGGTCTACAGTTAGAGAGAAATGTGTTGGTGTTCCTCCTAATGAAAAAACTTTGGGTTTGGTTATAAGAACCAAACTTGAGTCTTAATTGTGTTTAGGACACTAATGAAATTTTGTTGGAGTGTACACATATAAAAACATCCTAGGTTAAATGAAGTTGCAAGGTGAGATAACAAGCTAAGAAAAAGAGAAAAAAAGATTGGGTGAAAAGTCTGTTTCGTCGGTTCTGTTTTAAGGCAGTGTTTGAACATTTAAACATATTCTGATCTGGCTGAAATTTTGTGGGAAGCTTTGTGACTCAGTGGTCTTCAGATCCAACGGTGGAATTTTAGTTTCAACGGCTGGTTTGTGAGATATTTGGGTTTTAGCGTGACTGTTTGCTGTGTGGCGATTTCCAAATTTTTGCAGGTGTTGTCTTGGTGTTTGAGAAAATCAATGGTGATATCTTTTTTGATTGAGATGAAATTTGGCAGAGATGTTTTTGACTAATTTATCTAGACTTTGTACGGTGGAGATTTAATTTGGTGGCCGGAATCCTAGTAAACCTAGAGTTGTTTGTGACTGCAAATTTCTAGGCTCTTTTATTGCTCTCTTGTTGAAGTTTGTCGCATTAGAGATTGCTCTTTGTAGCCTTAGTCTATGTATTTGTTCTGTGGAACAAGGTGGATGTGGTTGTAACTCAAATACATTGGTGATAGTAGATTTTTGGGTCGAGTACGGTCCCGTGGTTTTTCCTTCTCACATCGAGGAGGTTTTCCACGTTAAAAATTGTTTATTCTCATTTACATTCTGTTTTTGAGTGACGGTTGCTATTATTTCCTAAATATATTCTCCTTACAGGTTTACACAAGTGCGGATATTCCGCTGCGCCTTTGTGTGCTTGTTCATAACAGAGTGGTATCAGAGCACTAGGTTTGTTAACTTTAGGTTATTAGTTTGCTTGTGTGAAATATGGAGAATATGGGTAGGCTAATTATCATATATGGAAAGGCAAGATGGAACATTTGCTTTATGTGAAGGGTTTTCATCTACTATTTTTTTAGGAGAATAAACCTGGTTATAAAAAGGAAGATGACTAGAAGTTGCTGCATCGCCAAGTGTGTGGTTTGATAAGGCAATGGGTAGATGATAATGTGTTGCATCATATTGAAAATGAGACTAATGCTCGCTCTTTGTGGTTGAAGTTGGAGCAGTTTTATGCTCGAAAGATCGGGATAACAAGATGTACATGATTAAGAAGTTGATTGAGTTGAGGTATCAGGAGGGAACTCCAATGACAGATCACTTGAATGAGTTTTAGAGATTGCTCAATAAGCTATCTGACATGGGTATCAAGTTTGAAGATGAGATTCACAGTTTGTGGCTTTGTGGTGCATTACCAAATTCTTGGGAGGTATTCAGAATGTCTCTTTGTAACTCTACATCGGAAGGTGCTATTTCGATGGATGTGGTAAAGAACAGTGTCTTGAATGAGGAGACTAGAAGACAGTCAAATCCTAGTTTCTCGCGTTCAGATGTTCTGGTTACTCAGTCGAGGGGGAGAAGTTTACATAGAGACTCCAAGAGAGACAAGAGCAGGAGCAAAAACAAGTCTAATAGATTTGCGAATATTGAGTGTCATTACTGTGATAAGAAGGGGCACTTGAAGAAAGATTGCTGGAAAATGAAAAAAGACAACAAGCAAGGGAAAAGTCAAGAAGATGCTGATGATCGGATGACTGTCACTGAAGATGAGTTTCTCATTCTTCTTGAGAATGATGCCATTAACGTTGTTAATGAAGGCACCAGTTGGGTAGTTGATAGTGGAGCTACTACTCATGCTACATCATAGAGGGATCTGTTTTCTACTTATACTCCAGGTAGTTATGGCTCTGTAAAGATGGGAAATGATGGTGTATCTAAGGTTGTTGGCATTGGTGATATTTTCTTGGAAACTAGTCTTGGTACTAGACTTGTGCTTAAGGGTGTTAAGCATGTCCCAGATCTTCGATTGAACTTGATATCTACAGGGAGACTTGATGATGAGGGTTTCTATAGTTTATTCGGTGGTGGTAAATGGAAGCTTTCACTTGGCTCTATGGTTGTGGATCAAGGGGTTAAGTCTTGATCTTTCTATTGGATGGATGCTAAGGTCTCCAAAGACATGATAAATGCAGTGGAGAATAATGATGCCATGGAGTTGTGGCATAAAAGACTCGGTCACATGAGTGAGAAGGGATTGAATGTGTTGTCTAAGAAGGAGTCTATTCTAGGGATTTCTGGTTCACACTTGCAGAAGTGTGCATATTGTTTAGCATGTAAACAACACAGGGTCTCAGTCAAGTCTTCTACACCTTCTAGAAAATCTGAGATACTTGATTTGGTACATTCAGATGTATGTGGTCCAATGAAGACAAAATCTCTTGGTGGTGCATCATATTTTTTCACGTTCATTGATGATCATTCTAGGAAGTTGTGGGTTTTCACTATGAAGACCAATGATCAAGTTCTGGGAAACATTTTGTGGCCTTAGTTGAGAGGCAAACATGAAAGAAGTTGAAGTGTATCCGCAGTGATAATGGTGGTGAGTACTATGGACCATTTGATGTCTTTTGCAGGGATCATGGTATTAGACATGAGAAGACGCCACCTAAAACTCCACAGTTGAATGGGTTGGCTGAGAGGATGAACAGAACGAATATCGAGAGAGTTAGATGTTTGATTTCACAGTCAGGTTTGGCTATGACTTTCTGGGGTGAGGCTTTGAGCACAATTATTCATGTGTTAAATCGATCACCACGTGCTCCATTGGAGGGTGATGTTCCAAAGAGGGTTTGGGCCGATAAGGATGTTTCTTATGGTCATTTGAAGGTCTTTGGGTGCAAGGCATTTGTGCACATTCCCAAAGACGAGAGGTCTAAGCTTGAGATGAAGTCGCGACAATGTGTGTTCATTGGTTATGGTCAGGAGGATGAGTTTGGATACAAATTTTATAATCCCGTTGAAAAGAAGCTCATTCGGAGCAGAGATGTTGTGTTCATGGAAGATCAGATGCCTAAGGACATTGAGAAGTCCAGAAAATCAGCTCAGAGAGATGATGGTCTGATTGATTCAGAGGTTGTTCCTTTTACCTCGGTCCATGATCAGGTTGGTGGTGAGGTTCATGTTAATACACCTGGTGCAGATGCTCCTGCACATGATGATGAGGTTATTGGTGATCATGGTGACGATCATGGTGAGATACTAACCACCGAGAACCTACCTGAGGCTAGAATATCTAAGAGAGATCAAAGACCGTCGATAAGTTATGATCCTAGTGAGTATGTTTTACTTACTGATGGGGAAGAACCTAAAAGCTTTGATGAAGCTGTGGAGGATGAATATAAGGATAAATGGTGTGGTGTCATAGATGAGGAAATGGATTCTTGTGAGGAGAATGACACACTTTAGTTGAAAAAGTTGCTTAAGGATAAAAAGGCGTTGCTTAATAAATGGGTGTATAGGAGTAAGCATGATGAGAATAGTTTGCATCCTCGATTCAAGACTAAGTTGGTTATGAAAGGATTCAGCCAAAACAAAGGAGTTGATTATGATGAGATATTTTCTCATGTTGTGAAGATGTCATCCATTCGGGTTGTACTTGGATTCGCAGCGAGTCTTGATCTAGAGGTTGAGCGAATGGATGTAAAGACGGCTTTCTTTCATGATGATTTGGAGGAAGAGATTTACATGGTACAACCGAAAGGCTTTATGAAGAAGGGCAAAGAGGATTTGGTTTGTCGCTTGAAGAAAAGTATTTATGGTTTGAAACAGGCACCAAGATAGTGGTATAAGAAGTTTGAGTCAGTTATGGGGGAGCATGGTTATAAAAAGACAACTTCTGATCATTGTGTGTTTGTGCAGATGCTTGGTGAAGATGATTTTATCGTATTGTTATTGTACGTTGATGATATGTTGATTGTTAGCAGGAAAGAAAGCAAAATTCAAGAGCTGAATAAGCAGCTTGGCAAGTCCTTTGTCATGAAAGATTTGGGTCCAGCAAAACAGATTCTTAGTATAAGAATTGTTCAAGATAGAGGTGAGAGGTTGATTCACTTATCTTAGGAGAAGTACATTGAGAAAGTACTTCAAAGGTTTCAGATGGATAAGCCTAAAGGTGTTAGCACTCCTCTTGCTACTCACTTTAGATTAAACAGTCAACAGAGTTCGAGTACAGATTCAGATAAGGAACATATGGCGCGGATTCCATATGCTTCTACAATCGGTAGCTTGATGTATGCCATGGTTTGTACAAGACCAGATATAGCTCATGATGTTGGTACAGTTAGTCGTTATCTTTCTAATCCTGGAAAGGAACACTGGAATGTTGTGAAGTGGATTTTGAGATATCTTCGAGGAACCACTAATTTGAAACTTACCTTTGGTGGTGATAAGCCTTTGCTTATGATTTAAATTGATGCAGATATGTCTAGAGATATTGATTCAAGGAAATCTACTTCGGGTTACTTAGTGTGTTGCACTTTTGACCACTGAAGCTGAGTTTATAGTTGCAACGAAAGCTTGTAAGGAGTTGTTGTGGATGAAGAGTTATCTCGATGAGCTTGGTTTCAACTAGGACAAGTATGTGGTGCTTTGTGATAATCAAAGCAAAATTCATCTTGGGAAGAATCCTACGTTTCATTCGCGTTCAAAGCACATTGATAGGAGGTATCATTGGATACGTGATGTGGTTGTTTCAACAAAGTCAGTGCCAAGATGGAAGCTTGAAGTTTGTCGAGGGATAGCCGGAATGGCGGTTTCCTCCACCTAGTCGGAGGGGGAGAATGGTGGTACTCCTCCTAGTGAGGAAACATTCGGTTTGGTTATAAGAACCAAACTTAGGCCTTAATTGTGTTTAGGACACTAATGTGTTTGTGTTAGAGTGTACACATATAAAAGCACTATAGGTTAAATGAAGTTGCAAGGTGAGAGAACAAGCTAAGAAAAGAGAGAAAAATGTTGGGTGAAAAGCATGTTTCGTCGGTTCTATTTCAAGACAGTGTTTGAACATTCAAACGTATTCTGATCTGGCTGAAATTTTTGGGAACGTTTTGTGACTCAGTGGTCTTGAGATCCAACGGTGGAAGTTTGGTTTCAACGGCTGGTTTGTGAGATATTTGGTTTTAGCGTGGCTGTTTGCTCTGTGGTGATATCTAGATCTCTGCAGGTATTGTCTTGGTGTTTGGAAAACCCGACGGTGATATCTTTTTTGATTGAGCTGAAATTTGGCAAAAAAAATTTTGACTCATTTATCTAGAGTTTGTACGGTTGAGATTTAATTTGGTGGCCGGAATCCTAGTAAACCTAGAGTCGTTTGTGATTGCATATTTCTAGGCTCTTGTATTGCTCTCTTGTTGAAGTTTGTTCCATTAGAGATTGCTCTTTATAGCCTTAGTCTCTGTATTTTTTCTATGGAACAAGGTGGATGTGGTTGTAACTTAAATACATTAGTGATAGTGGATTTTTGGGTGGACTATAGTCCCATGGTTTTTCCTTCTCACATCGAGGAGGTTTTCCACGTTAAAAATTGCTTGTCTCATTTACATTATGTTTCTGAGTGATTGTTGCTATTATTGTCTGAATATATTCTCCTCATAGGTTTACACAAGTGCGGGAAACTCTATTCTACTGCGCCTTTGTGTGCTTGTTTCCCAACAAAGTGAACATTAATCGAAACATGAGTACATAACTACATATGATTTACTAATATTTAAGTTTTACTGAGCCTGAGCATTGATGTTGCACACAAGAAGAGTTTTTCAGGCAAAAATTCCGACGAGAGTTAACGCCTACATTGCTAATCCGGTAACTCCTCCCTTGTAAACGTCATGAATCTGAGACTACCCATTCTCAATTTAAATAAGACTGCAATGCAAAATTTAAATCATCATCTACTATAAAATTGTTCCAAGTTTCATATCTAAATGAATGTCTATGAAAAATTATTTATAAATTCATGTATACATTGACGTTAGCTCCATACTTGTTGACGTATATGTAACACCGTATTCAAGCACCTAAACAACACTTTGTCCTTGTTCCTCCTCAGCATGCCACCGAAATTGCTGGCAAGATTATCCCCATCCTCACTGCTCGACTTTCTTTTCCGAATGTGAGATTTACCATCGGTATCACTGAATTTTTCTTTGTTCATGAGTTATCATTGGAGAGATGAAAGATGGACAAGAAGTAATTTTTTTTCTTTTTTTTTTCTTTTAAAGATATAATAGTTTTGAGGTCAAGTAAAGCTTGGCATATCAGATTTTTCAAGGCTTGGACATCAGAAATGATCTAAGAGATCCGCTGCGAGAATTGAGCGATAACAAGGTGAGTGGCACTTGATGAGGGTTCAACGGTGGTGGTGGGGACTCAATGCACATGAGATCGAGAAAACGGAGAAGGAATACGTGAGCGTGTTGACACTCTACCTGAGTGATGGGCGATTAGGACCTGACCGAGCATAGAGGTTGATGGACTCGGCTTTGATACCACCTGGTGCATAGTGCAGCAGCCAGAACAGGGATGGATGAGAGAAGGAGGAGGACATGGTTAAAGATGGATTTGAGGAAGGGATGGATGATATAATTGCTTGACCTATCAAACAAGCTCGTTTGATAGGGATCCTGCTCAGCTCGCGGATCACAATAACCAGAGAACCGAGACTCTGCAACATGCTAAATTGTGAGAATCATTGGACCAAGCTTCTGGTACAGAACTTGAGGTACACATGGCAAGGGTTGTTGGTGAAGTCTCTTGTTTTTTTCTGATTCATAAAACAAACAAGAAACAAAAGCTGCAAGGATTACAACATTTATAGAAGTCTCTCCTAAGAAAAACCCTAAACCTAATGGGTTATTCCCCTATTACAGGAGGTTTATTGGATGATGGATTATAATGGATTTTAATAGATTTTAGTGGATTTAGAAATCCTTACAAATCATGTTTTATTCAATCAATAATTTTAAATCTATATTTTTAAATCATGTGTTATTCAAGCATTGGTTTTAAAATCCATATTTAAATCATGTGTTATTCAAGCATTAATATCTAGTCTATTTGATTTTCAAATCCGCTTTATTGGATTTTAAAATCTAAGAAGTCTATATAGAATTAGAAATACATAAGGATTTCTAAATCCATTAAAATCCACCCTCCAATAAACCCCCTACTATAATCTCTAATTAATTAAAAGAAGCAAATGGACCATGTTAATGGCCTTATTAAACAAACTCTTAATCAAAACAAGTGGACCATATTAATGAGCCTTATTTTTATTGACTGAATAAAACTAATTAGTGAGGCCTACAGAGCCTAAGCCTGAGCAGTGCAAAACTTAATGAAACTTGGAATGTAAAGAGAGGTCGGCAATGGAAACACTGCAGATTTATGGATCTATCGGTGGCTAGATACAACCCCTCTGAGACTTCCTCTTCTTTATGACAATCTAGAAACTTCGACACTTACTTTCACATCATTCAAAGATAGGGACTCAGATCAATGGAAAATAAACCATCTAAGGTAGGTCTTTCCTCAGGGAAAAATATATCTTATCCTCCAATCAAAGCCAGGGAATTCGGCTGCTGAAGATGATTACTCTTGGACCTTCAACTTCAATGGAGCCTACTCAGTTCGCTCAGGGTATTAGGTCTGGCTTCACCACATCAGACATGGAGTTCATGCCACAAATGTTTCGGAACCAAGCTTCAAACCACTTTTCCAGCAGATATGGCGCCTAAATGCAAGTCTAAAACTGCTTAACTTCTTATGGAGAGCACTCTCTAACATTATTGTTGTTTTAGGTAATCTAGCAAACTGCAAGCTTACAAAAGATAGAAGATGCACTCGATGAGAAATCACCTTGTTTTTTCAGGTGAAGACTTCTTAGTCATGGACTTGATCAATAGAGCACAAGCAGACAAACATGAATGGCTACAACAAAACAAAAAGGAGGAGCCTCCACCGGGACAAGGACAACAAGGACACCAAAGTACTTGCGGATTGGAAAAATGGGAGCCACCTCAATCTGATACATATGCTTGCAACATTGATGCATGCTAGAAAAAGGATGAACAAACATGTAGAATGGGTGGGTGGTAAAACACACCCTTGACTTTGTTCGAGTCTAGAAGCTGAGGTAGCAGCCTTGGTGTTGGCAATGAACTATGTAGACAACCTAGTGTTTCACAATGTTTGCTTCCAAAGTGATTCCTAATATACATCATTTTTATCGGTTTTAAGCTCATTAATTTGCATGTTTTCAGAGTCTTTGTCTATGTTTTAGAGTCTTTTCGATGAAAAACAGGTTTAATCTGGATTATACCCGCAGAACATGGATTGGAACGAACCAGAGCAATTTCTGGAGTTTCAGTGGATTATTGCTAATCGATCACACTTCTCAGCGAGAGCCATGCACGACATGAAGATCGACCAACCAAGGGAGATCGATCAATCGACCAACCTATGAATCGACCTTACATCCTAGGATCGACCGATCCGACCTCTCAAAGAATCATGCGCCCGACCTGAAGATCGACCAAATTTAGTTGGAGATCGACTATTCATCACTGATCGATCGATCCTCTAAGCTGCATGAAATAAACCAAAGTTTTTGTGTTTAGTATATGCAAGTTTTTAGACCTATAAAACCCTTTATATTTTATTTCATCAAAGAGAACTTTTGATAAAACAGCTGAGTTACTTTCTGTACGCAATGGAGAAGATTTCCTCCATACACTTGAGAAGATTTCTAAACCCTGTTTTTATTTTAATTGCAATTTCACGTTTCTATTCATCTCTTTTGTTGTTTCTACTTTGATTATGCCTAAGTAGTTTCATAATCATGTTTAGGGTTTTTAGGGATTTAGGAATCAATTATTAGGGAATAAATAGGGTTAGATCATTATAAATTCTCCATCTACAACTGTGTGTACTGCTTAGATTAACTTGATCACCTAGTATATGATTTTAGGTTTTTTACTTTCCAAAAGCATATTAAACGCCTGAACTAGTGTAGATGAGCAACTAGATCTTAACCAATGACAGTTGATTGTTAAGGCTAGTTGTGGACAAATTGAAACTAATCGATAATGCCTGTTTGCATCTTTAGAGCTAACGACAGTTAGGATTGCTAGGTTGCCAAATACAGTAGTAGGCACCACGATAGTGTGTCTGTTAGATTTCTATGTTCAAAGTCGAGAATAGGTTTGAGTATTCTCTGAATAATTTCCCAGATTAGATTCTTATTTCTTGATGAATACCCAATGCCTGATTTTTTAATATTATCTGCAAATTGTTCAAGTTTTTAGCTTTATTTACATTCAATCATGTTTTGGTTTAGCTTGAATTAGAGTTGAGTAATCAATAGTGCAATATTTGGTTCTTGCAGTAGATTCATAGGGTTAAAACCTGAGTGTATCAATTCCAACATCCTAATTGAAGCGATCCAAGATCCGGTTAAATGGCCTAGGCTCAACTGCTTTATTAAGGAGATCATCTCTCAATATGGAAGACAGTTGAACCCAACCTTCAAAACCATAAGTAGGAATGCAAACACTTGTGCATATATGATAGCTGGGATATCACTTTCTGATCATCTTTATAATGCTTATCTCACTTGTATTGAGCATGATTGGCTAAGTTCCCAACCAGAGAAACCTTGTGTAATGACTTGAGTCTATTATCATATGAATGAGTATCTTTAGAGGAAAAAAAAAAGCTAGACACGCCTCTTGTCTTTTGTGGTTAACTTTGGCGCTATGATGCACCAGTTATGTATAATTATATATATAAAAGAACAGTTTGGATCTCTCCATAGGTGAAGCCACATCAGCATGACATCTCACCTATAAACAACTAATCAAATTGCATGATCAATCCAAGTAATCATGTATTTGTGCAAGTAATTATCCCTTCGGCTTCTTCAACTTTTACTTCTCTTAAAACTGCAAATTTGAATATTTATAGATGACACAATCATTCAACCTAAATACAAAGGAATGACAACGAAGCAAGACTGAGGAATACCAAGAGTTTACTCAAATTTTTGCAGCCAATGTTTCATAGGTTTGATTAAATCTCATATCAATCTAGCTTCCTTTTTGGTTGAATTTCAGATTTGATCGGAGTTGGGAAGCTTCGTGTAGTAAAAGTACCATGGTCTATAGAGGAAGAAACAATGCTTATGAAGCGTGTGACTAAGTCAGGCTCCAGGTTTTGGAGTTTGGTTGCTCGTGGAATTCTAGGTTGCTTTGAGAAATCGTGTTGATTGCGTTCGAGTAATCATCTTGAAATCCGGAAGAAAATATTTCTCACTAGGTAAAATGAAACTCAAGACACTCTTTGATCTAACCATTATAATAGCCAATGTTGCTCAAAAAAAGTTTGATGATATCCTTGAAAAACTCAAGACTATTCTATTTCTCCTTCGTTTTCTTCTTTTTATTTCTTCTTTTTGTTTATTATTTAATTTCTTCATCTCCCTTCACTAGTCCACACAAGATTGAGGAAAGTTTTCGATAATTGATGATAAGAGTGGTTTCTTAAGTGGTAACAAGGTTGTTTCTTTTGCTTTTCTTTCATTCGCAATATCCAATTCTTACCAAATAGAAGCATCAATACACTTAAATGTATTTGTGAAAGTATTGTGATTGTCTGGAATTTTTGTCATTGACCTTAGTCATGAAAAAAATTCACAAAGGGTTCATGATGAGTATATGGCATCAATTTATTTTCTTCAACATGTTATCTCTCAACACAAGTATAAACCAGTGAAGATTATCATAAAAAATAGGGTATAAGAGCTCTCACCTTGGACAAAGCCATGTCTCCAAAGGTATGTTTCCTCTCTAGAAAGCAAAATATGAGTTCACTTAGAACCAAGATGGCATCTAACATACTTGTAAACTTCTATGATCGGCTCTGGTGCAGCGGAATCCAACATGATTAGATGAGGCGGATGAAGAGAAAATTAACTTGGTGTTTAAGCTATTGGAGGATGATATTGTGTTTTATATTCCCGAAACAGAGGAAAACATGTATATTTAATGACAATAAACCCAACTTTGAAACACTTTCAATCTGAATTTTCAAAAAATTAATCCCTTATAAATTCTTAACATAGGAAGTTCACAGGTCAGGCAAATACGAGACTTCAGTTCATGAATCAGTACAAGGATAGAATAGAACAAAGCATATGTTCAAATATTAGAACTCTATTATAAAACCTGAAACTTTTTTGTAGAACGTTAGTGGGCAGAAGCTGCCACTGATTTTTCTAAGGCTTTCAAAATTATGCTGAAACTGGCAACCAAAGACAATACAATGCCTGAAGTAAGTTTGCTATTATCTTCTCATCTCTTTATCCTTTTCTATCTGATACCATGACGTCATTTCAATATTAACATGGTTTATCAGTAAACAAATTATATATTACTGATGAATAAAACAAACTCTTATTGTTTAGATTTGATTTTAGCTATGTTACTCTTGTTTAATATCTTGCTTTATAAATTTGATTGGTCAAGACATGTTTACAGTTTTTAATCCTTCTTTTCTCTTTTTGGCTTCGCAAAGATATCTTGATCTGAAGAATTAGATTTTGACTTGAATTTATATTGTGGAATCCTTGAGTGAACTTTTGAATCCTTTGACTGTATAGACAAAGCTATTACAGACTGTATTTGACTATATCTACAATAACTACTTCTCTCTGTATCTTACAAGTAGATTTTACATGCTGTATTTGACTATATGGACAAAGCTTTTGGTGTTAGTTTTGGAAGTTTCGAGCAACACAGAAGCACAATTCATGTATCTAAAATATCTTCTCTCCTAAACTGCTCGGTGGTCTAAGATAATTTTGAAGTTTGATTTAACAGCCACTGAAAGTTTTTTGTCTGAAGAAACTCTATACTTTTTTGAACGTAAATCTATTTACCTAAAATTGCAGCTCGTCTTGAAGCAACACACCAATTACGAAGCAAACTTCCAAAGTTTAGAGACATAAACAATCTAATGGAAGAATTCTGGAAACCATAAGCATGTATTCAACTATGAAGACAAAGCTAAAGGAAATGCATGATCAGTACTCTCAAGTAAGCCTCAAAGTTGCAGAGGTTGAAAGAAAGAGACAAAAGCTCAAGATGACTCTTAAGAACGTCAGGACATCTAAGAAAGCTCAACACTTGAACTGTTCATCATCAGCAACCTTGTTGAACATTAGTGC
>OVAX01002928.1:0-24369 GCA_900406405.1 Lepidium africanum | reverse complement strand
A
Source organism: Lepidium africanum (assembly GCA_900406405.1). Lineage (NCBI taxonomy): Eukaryota > Viridiplantae > Streptophyta > Magnoliopsida > Brassicales > Brassicaceae > Lepidium > Lepidium africanum. The sequence goes on along the minus strand of OVAX01002928.1, from coordinate 24,368 downwards.
TGGATGCAAAATTAACTATATTAAAGCTATGAAATATGCTAATATGTATACACATCAATTTTTACTCCTCCAGTGAGAAATTTCTCGACGACATGATTTTATTTGCTTAGGAAAGTCACTCGTAGTCGACAAGAGACACCTTTCCAACTTCTCTCAATTATTTCCGTAAAACCACTTTTGCCTATCCATCTTTTATCAAAGATAAATTAGCGATAAGGTCGGAAAGTCTGATCGTCGAACCTTCCAAGGATGGGATGATGATCGGAATCTATCATATCCAGATATTTTACATCTGATTTTGGGAATAAATCATGCCAATTTTCATTCCCAAAAGTCTTATCTAGAACACACCGGATAATACCATTGTTTCTAACCCCTGTCCAAGACCAGGAATTTCCTATTTTTGGGAATTCAACAAGTCCACAATTATCATTTGGTTAAAATCCATGAACGAGTTAGCATTTCACAAAGAATCGCCTTGTTTTTCATGGTTACCCAATAATTCATTAAAGTCACCAATAATTAATAAAAGGGAATTTCATATGATGCCTAATCAAGTTAATCTCTCCTAGACATAGGCCCGTTTATTTTGGACAGGTTCCCCGTAGAAAAAGGTTATATCTGTTTTATATCCTTTAAGAACAACAGAATTATCTATCATATTTTTATCCTTATGGTTAATATTGACATTATAACTTTCTGAATAAAACAAAGCTAATCCACCACTTGAACCTGTTGGTTCTACAATAGATAATAAATTAGAACCCAACTGGATCTGACATTGTTGGAACAACTAGCATCTTCTTGGAGTTCACTCCTCGAAGGGGCGTTGAAGACCTAGATGAAGGCTTACTCGGACCATGTGGTGGTTTCGCAAGCCTAGTTTCTTGACATTTCTGCAGTTTACGTGCAAACTCTTCATGAACTCGAGCCATCTCTGCATCAGGTAGATTTCTAGCACTACTCCTTGTAGCCTTAAAAGCTAAATGATCCAAAACAGATTCAACAAAGAGGTTTGGATCAGCCTGATTCATCTCCACATCCTCTTTGTCGCCCACAATTTGAAACGTAGGATCAAGGTTCTCATGGATAGACTCTGGTACGATTTGTGAAGTCTTAATTACAGCCATGTTGTGCGTTGAAACTTCATTCTGAGTAACAATTTGCGGTGCATTCGCAACAGCAACGTGGAGGCTGGGATCATCAGCTTTGTTAGATGAATCATCCACTGAAAAAGTGGTATTCTTACCTTCTTTGAAGCTGATGTTGCTCCATTGGAGGTACCACCAACCTTATTTCCAGACCTTTTAGATGCAGTAACAACAGATTTCCTTGTAGCATCAACAGCAGGCAAAGGTTCAAAATTTACCAATGTATAATTTGCTCGCTTTGGTCGGTTTTGAGATGGACCACGAGCCTTTTTAATTCCCAAACTCTGACCAGGAAGAAAGTTTCCTTTAGAGACTATAGCTGCCTGTTGATTACCAGATAAGACTGCTCCTTTGAAACTCTTGTTTCGACCAGCAGCTACTTGTTTTCCTTTGTCCTTTAGAGAAATTTTTGGGACTTCCTTCTTAGCTTTGTGGCAGAAACTTGCATCACGTGTCATGCGTTAGCATAGAGTGCAGTAACCAGATAACCTCTTATACTCAAACATTATCTTTGATTCTTTCCCTTCTTCAAATTCCAAGATGGAGGACAAAATTAGAGGTTTAGAGCAAGAAAAATCAATCAGTACCTTGCTTTTAAGAACTTCAACTTGAACCACATGACCAAGCGAACCCGCAACCAAACGATATACTTCTTCCACTCGGTATTCGAAAGGGAAACCTGTGATTTGAATCCACAAACTAATGGTGCTTAGATAATCAGCATTCGCCAGAGCTTTCCAGGGAGCATAAGTGACCATCCATCCATCAAAATTTATGGAACCATAGTTGAGCACTCCTTTTAGATCCTTACCATCTAGAAACTCAAACTGAAACCGACCATTGCCAAGGTTGAGACCAGACACACGGCCTACCAGATTCCAGAATTAAGGTATCCGGAAAATAAAAGTATTGACATTCTGTATGAGGGGATTCAAATATCATCCCATCAAAACTTTTGAACATCTCGCTAAAAGAGTTGAATTGTCGATCTTTGGGATTTTGATCTTCATCCGGTGAGGAGGAGATTGAGATTCAGCCACTTTCTTACTCAGATTGATTTGAGACATCCTCACAAGAGAAAACAAGTAAGATTTAGTGAGATATCGAAAGGATAAGCAAACTTTTTCAGAGAGAAACAAATTGTTCTTGTTTTGAGAACTGAAAGACAACACATGCCATTTATTAGTTAGCAACCTAACATTTAGGTCAATCACACCTAGCAATGGTTTAGAGTTGAACCAAATTTGATAGAATTGGAAAGTTAACCAATGATGAATCAGAAGATACGATTTTAGAATCTTTCTTATTATTCTCAATATTCTGCGGATCCTAAAATCAGTATTATAGGTAACTAATTTAAGCCAATATAATCGCATCCAATTAACATTGAGATATCTGATTTGAAATTTGAAAAAATGTATCAAACAGATAATCATATCTTGTGAAATCAATATAGGATTCGAAATTAACAGGCGCCATTTATTTCTAGTATAAATCAAGGCATCTAGGAGCACATTAAGTGATATAGATTGGGTTTGGTTTAGAGGACAATTAAACCAAAACATATTTAGTAACCAACAACTAATAAAATTCAGGTTCACAATTTGAGCATTGCATAACCAGAGCTGTAATTTAACCCTTAGGGAAATGTAGACAAAACTTGCAAGGTTGTATCGATTAACTTGGAAAGATTGGTCCATTGATTTAGCCATCAATATCAAGTTGAGGATGAGAGAAATGACTTGTTGACAAACTATTTTTCTTCAGTGTAAAGATTCAGCAAAAGCCTGAGGAAACCAACAAACCAATTGTCTCAACAAAACTGCAGTATTCATCCATTCATTTAATAATTTTACAGAACAGGGATAATACTGAGCTAAAAAATCGAAATCGTCCATGCATAGAAGTGTTTTTTCTCAGCAATCCATACAGTAGATAGTTCATAGTATTTCATAGAATATATGGTATCACAATTGTTTAAATTCTAACCATCCAGACGGTAAAATTGATATTCCTAGTTTTGAGTTTGAGTCTGATAATATCATGTGTTAGATCTATATGGAGTAGAATAATACAAGTTTGAGAGTTAAATTGTATAATTTTTATTATTTGACATTGCATTTTAGACACTTTTATAAGTTATATGAAAATTAATATTTTCATTATTTTATTTTTTAGATTTGGAATTTTTAGTTTCTATTTATTTTTTAAATTTGTCATAGTACATATTATGAATTATTAATATTTTTCTTAACAAATATTTGCCGTATAGTGCCCACATAAATATATATATATATATATATATATATATATATATACTATATGGTGGTTTTTCGTATGACTAACCTATAAAGTATTTTTGAACACTGGTTCAGATGAAAACAAAAGCTCTTTAATATCTATAGAATATGAAGATAACTAGATAAGAATGGTCCGATAAGGAATATGTAGAATGCAATCTAATTGATGGAAACAAAAAAATTAAGTGGGAATAAAAGATTAACTCATTGAATTTGAACCAATAAAATTGGTAATTACAGAGACTTAGTGCACCACATAAAAAATAATTTCTTTTCATAATTAAAATATTAGAAAAGGAAAGATTCGCCATTTTCTCCAAAATACAATAAGGCAATTTCCATTTGCGTCACAATACGATAAATATTAGATTATTGAGAGGAATAAATAAAGAGCTGCTTTTGGTATTTGCCATATTCAATCAAAACTAGCCTTGGTCAGAAAACTCTATACCCAAATCCAAACAAAACCGACTTGAAAACAGGATTCAAATCTCAACTCAACCTGACAAAATATGTGAATAGATTGTAAATTTATGTCTTAAAACCGGCCAAACTCAAATCTAAACTGAAATTGAATGGGTACTCATAAATTTTTACTAAATTTAGACATTTTATAATTTTTATTAATTTTGAATTTTTATATAAATCTAAATAGAAATATTGGATCCGAACCTAAACGATCTATACCCAAATCCGATTTATATTTGAACCAAATCCAACCTAAAAATAAAAATACCAAAATAGATCTTAAATCTATGGAACTAAAAATGTGAAACCCAAACCTTAACGGGTTTCCAAACCCATGCCAAATCTCAACCTTTGATTTGTCATCGTTTCATCTTTTAAGTTATAATTAACCCCTGATAAACATTTTAGTTTGGTCTATTCTATATATTGTTTTTATATATGTCCATCACCATTTTTAAAATTTATTATTACTAGTATGAGTTATAAACGGTACTATAAACCTCACTGTTTCTTTGTGCCAACATTTCAGAATTGATCCTAGCCTGGGAATATTTTCTAATTTACCGACTATATATTATAATAAATGCAAATGAGAATCCAACAGTCAAGTTTTTTATTTATTAGTGTCTTCCAACTTCATCTCAAATTAGAAATCATTATCAGAACATCAAAACTGTAAACCAAAGAGGATAACTAGTATCAAATAAATATTTTAAGGAAAAAAAAAGAGACAAGACATCAGATGCTGCCTCCTCGTGACATTTGTTTAAGTTCATCACTTATTTCTCGTAGATGCGTAATGACTTGACGTGTGTATTATCAAGGCTTTAATGGTTGGGTCCATGCATATTACGAGCATTTGATTTTTGATTAATAATTTTATAATTTATTACAACTGTACGAACGTCGTTCATGATTTGATGAAACCTTCTTCTTCTCCACACGCTTTTGCTCATACATGTGTACGGAAGATCCTAAAACTAAGCTGCGCGTGCATTTACTTACAACGCCCTTTGACACAGACTTCTTAACTCACTCAATTTCAATACCACGCGCCTCTCACGCGCTATTTCTCTGCTTTTTCCTCGTTATTTCTTCCCAACCTAAATATTCCTTCTTTCACTTTATTTACTATAATTGTTCAAAGTCTTTTTATTTATTTGAACTAATTGTTCAAGTATTTTTATTTATTTGAACTAATTGTTCAAGTATTTTTATTTATTTGAAGGAATCCTTATTTGAACTGTCTACGATTTTGACGCTACTTGAAAGAAAACGTTTATAAAGACAATCAATCATAATCAGTTTGTTTCTTTATGCAAAACATGCATGTGTAATAAAAACACAAAACATACATGTATCTAATAAATGCATGCATTTTATACTATTTTATACTGAATTTATCTTCTTTTATCGGGATTGATTGAATTTATTTGACAGTTTTTTTTCTTCAACGATTAGATCAACGCTGCAAACTCATCCATAAAACCCTCTATTAACTACAATATGTAGAGGAATGGAATTGACTAAGAACATTTTCTAATGTATTCCTTTATTTTTTACTCTAAAATAAAAAAAACTCTAAATATATGTGTGTTTTACTTCAATGTATTCTTCTATTTTTTGTTCTATAAAGGAATATTTTAAATAAATTGTATTATTAATTTATTATTAGTATCTACTTATTTCTAAAATTTACAATTTAACCCCATTTATTCTATATTAAAATTTTTATCTATATTTTTGGAGTTTAGTTCGCCATATATGATTTTTGTGTTATTTAATCTATGAACTTTTTGTTGTTATGAACCAAATATGTGTCTAATTTTCATATTTTTAGAGTTTATTTTTGTGTCATGCTAATGTTTCTTATTCCTTGGTTTAAAATATTATTAATAATATTTAAAATTTAACTATTATTTAGAATTTTAATTAATATTTATAATATTTACAAATTGAATTAATGTTTAGATTTTAGTTTTTATTTAGATAATAATGATCATTTATAATATTTAAAATTTAATTATTATTTAGATTTAATGATTATTTATAATAATTATTTATATCATTTATAAAAATTTAAAGGATTGTTTTGTAAATAAAAAAATTCACCTCTAAATTAGAGGAAGGAATAGCACTCCCCTAAATATAAAGGAAAAATAGCATTCCACTATTGTAGAGGCAAAAATAGAGATGGATTGGAGAAAATTTTACTCTAAAATAGCATTTAGAAGCAAATATAGAGGTGTGTTATGCTCTAAGCTATTAGTTGAAGTATTTAACCACCACACTCCGAAGAATTTGCCATCTCCAAATTGATGTTGGGAAATTTTATTTGATTTTAATTATTTTCTATTTTTGATCAATGTTTTTCTGTCTTTGATCAATGTTACAAAGATATAATAAGGCCAACATACTACCAACAAAAAGAATTGCAAGAATATGTAACACATATACAAATGATATGTGAAACGATATACATGTATAGTCTAGACATCCACTACAATAAAAACATGATTACCGAAGACAAGATCTAAACGCAAACGCGACATTATGAGAAATTGCCACAAACATCGATGATTCGAAACCAGCTCTCATAATTAATATCAAACAGAACTCACCGTTTATTTCAAATTAAACATGTTTAGTAATTTGGAGAACGTTCCTATGTTTTAGAAAAACTACGCACATTGCACATACTCTTACTAACTAATTATATATAATCCGAGAAAATATTGATTTCAGGTTAGGGGAATTTAACTGTTATAATCAATTTCCTTGTTTCGACCAATAACATAAATGCGTAAGTATAAGGCTAAGAGATACCAAATACAAAAAAAAGCAAAGACAAAACTTTTGTTTTTAATATAAACGATACATATAACTTTGTGATCGTGGCACAAGGAATGAATACTTTCGGTTATCGTGAAATTCGTAGTCAATAAAATTATCAAACAATTATTATAAACCGAATATCATTTTATAAGTAAAGAAAAAAAAAACTTTTTGTTTCTTTTTTTCTTCGTGGTAATATGTCACACCTGTACATTACAAAAACCTTCCGGAGAATCACCACCACACATACGAAAAATCTTCACACAAAAATGATCAAAGACCAAAAGCATTTGTTCATATCATATTGTGGGCTCTACTTCCACTTCCTCCGCCGTAAGACGCCGCCAAACAATGCTCCACATCATCATTTTTCAATTGGTTACTATTATTATTATTATTATAAAATTTATCAACAATTCTCTCGCTTGGTTTCGCTACGAGATTTTCCCAAGCTTCGTCTGCTTCTTCTCCGTTTAGTCTTAAGAACACTTCCGTTGCGTCTACACGATGAATAGAGAACTTCCACTTCTTATTTAACCGTTGAATCTTTTGTAATTGTCGACAAGCTAAAACCTCTGTGTTCTTTTTGATGTTTTTAACTGCTATGTCAAGCATCTTTCTTTGTGTGGTACGGTCCATTAGAGACTCGTAACGTAAGTATTCGTGAAGCTCAGGGACTCCAATAGCTCTTCGAATACCGATAGAATAATCAGCTTTTGGATTGAAGACTTCTCTTACTTCTTGGAGTAATCCTGCTTCCATCATTCGATCAACACGTTTTGAGACGAATGAGTTAAGTACAGGTAATGAAACATCGACCCAAATAAAACAACATTCGTAGTTGTTTAGTAAGAATCCTGATGAATGATTAGCAAGTGCTTCGATGTAAGAGTTTGATCCACCAGCTACTATAGGAAGCTTGTTGTTAGCTGAGAGTGTAGAGATTTCTTGTGAAGCAAGGCGACTGAATTCAGTAGGAGTTAGGTTTCCTGCTTCTGAGTCAAATACACCAAGTAAGTGATGAGGCACGTCTCTGCATTCTTGTGGAGTTACTTTGTTTGTGAGGATATCGAGACCTTTGTAGAGCTGAATTTTGTCTGAGTTTATGATCTCAGCTTGAAAACGAGATGCTAGATCGATGGCGAGACGAGATTTACCTGATCCAGTGGCTCCCATAACGAAGACGACTTTTTCTCTAGGATGGAGAAAAGAGTTGACGTTGACTATTGGTAGCTTGTTCTTCAAGTTCAGGATTGGTTGTACCTGCTTCAGTGCTGAGATTGAAAATTTCATAATGATTGACTTTTTTTTGGTATTGTTAGTTTAGTACTTTTAGTAGTATTAAGATTTTTGTGTAAAGAGATGAGAATTGAGAGAGAATGATGAAAAGTGGGAAATGCTTTACAAGTATTAAGTTTTGAGGTATAAGGAGGCTATATATATAGACTTTGGACTTAGAGCTTTAAAAATAGATATAATTAAGAGGGCCCATTTATAGAAAATTCCAAATCTATAAATGTATAGCTTATAGCTTGTTACCTTTTGTTTTTTTTTTTGTCGACAAGCTTAATTAATCACCAGAAAGGTGAAAAGATGAGTTACACTTCGAAACCAATATGTAACTCTCTAGAAAAACGAGCGAGAGCATCAGCCTTATGATTTAGAGAGCGCGGAATTACATGGAGAGAGAAAGCACTAAAAAAAGATTTCAACCTGTGAAACTCCTCCTGGTACGGTTGAAACGCCGGCCAATCTTCAGGGTAGAGAAGCAACTTCATAGCATCCGAACAATCTGTAGCTATCTCCACTTCAAAGCACTGAGAAGATATCAGAGAATCCATAGCCCAAAGAATAGCTTCCACCTCCGAATGCAAAGCTGAAAGACTTCGCCGAATTTGTCGTGCTCCCATACAGTCTCCATGTGTATCGTCTGAAAAATAAATCCAACCCAGACCCGAGATAAGGTCTGAAGTTTTCCAAGAGGCATCCACAAAGCATCTATAACCCCTGAACGTTGGGTTAACAGTCAAAGGTAGAGACACCTTTGACCATATTGGAACCGAGCTTCTTGATCCTGGTTGGCTGACATGATTTATTTTAGCCCTTGCTTGTGACCATTCGGTCATTTCTTGCTCCGCCTTGACCATCATTTCCCGGGGATCTGTACTTATCCCAGCAAAACACTTCTCATTTCTGTCTTTCCATAAGAGCCATATCAGCCAGGGAAAAATTTTGACATTCATGGGACCCTGAAGTCTCGAAAACAAGAAATCCAGATTGTACCAAATTGAACTCCTCGGGAAAACATCAATGGGTGAGGGAATGAAAGATAATGCCCATGCTTGAATTGCCGGAGGACATTCAAACAGAACATGATTAATAGTCTTCTCCTCAGTCCCACATCTACTACATTTAGGGTCACCGTTAATTCCTCTTTTAATCAGATTCTTTTTAACAGCAACACATCCTGATAAAGCTTGCCAAATAAAATGTTTTATTTTATTTGGGCAATCTAATTTCCAAATTTTTGAATATAAATCCCAAAAATTTGGCCCATGGTAAGCCGTATTTAACATAGTATTACTTTCCTCTAATCTATATCCAGTTTTTACTGAATAACGACCAGATTTCGAATAATGCCAACCCCAATAATCTGATCGTTCTCGTCGTAGGATCGGGATACCTATGATGAGTTGGACATCAGAGGGGATAAAATATTGACTTAGTAAAACCTCTCTCCAAGATCTGGTGTGAGAATCTATGAATTGATCAACTGTAAGATCCGGATATATATTTGGATCAATACCCATTGCAGCTTGTTACCTCTTGTTTAGTAACACTAAAAATTAAACAAATTAACATAAAGAAAAACGAATATCTTTGATAACCAAAAAATCTCGGACGAATTACTCTCAGTTTGGTGGTTAAGATGACCAGCTAATGATTTGGCACCATGGTTCGATTTCTACCCGCTGTATTATGGTAGCTTAAAATAAAATTTTTAGAGATGAACTTTATGGTATGGATCGGATCTTGTCGATCCAATATTGACAAAAAAAAAATCTCCTTATAAGTTGTTGCTCAAGATATACAAATCCAAGTTCAACATACTTCATTATGGATTAACTATTTTTCCAAATAATTTTATTTATTTATCATTAGATCGATAAAATCTAATTTATAACCCAAACATTCTATTTTTATTTCATGGATTTACACTATTGACTGGAGTTGAATCTCAGTAAAGAATACTACATTAATAAATATAAAATTTCTCAATTCTTAGATATTTTGTACTATATTTTCGTATTTGAATTGCTTCAACATGGACTTTAATTTCCACTAGATCTGTTAAAAGTAAATAATTTTATCTTTAAATATATTTATCAAGTTCTAGCTATTTCTTTTTGTGTAATTTGATCTGATTACCATGGTCATTGAATTTGAAGATACACAAGTTACAACTTAACATGTCAAAAAAAAAAACCATGAAAATATAAAAGATAGATATATTATACTTTGTGGGGTCATTTATCTCGACGAATTTTGAGGACGTGTGTATTTTTACCCTCTCCGAATAAGGACAGTGTTCTACTAAAATCCAATTCAGTGTTCTCGTGTCTCTGATCAAAGCTAATAATTGGCGGTCGAGGTTTCCACACATATATATGCATATATATAGATATACGGAAAATTTAATTGGGTTTTTTTTTTCAACAACTTTCTTCTTCATTCATTCAATTTCATTTCTTAGTTGGTACTGGTTTAAAGCTTTTTTAGCTAATTCATCCACATCATTTATCTCAATCCTTCTTACGAATTTGATTTCAAACGCTCAAACGAGCTTGAAGCTTTGCAAATATCAGAGCAGATCTCATGAATCTCCGGCGGCCACGATTTGCTCGAAATAGCTTGAACCAATCTTAGAAAATCTGATTTGAAGACCACCTTCCTCCATCAGCGGTCAATTGCTTTGAAGATTGCAGCTTTGAGACTTATACTTTCAGCCATGAGGGGTGATGCCACATTCTCCTCCATTTCTGATTGTTGCAAAGCTTTGATGCCTTCTCAAAAATCCCAGATTCTTCCTAGTCCTGCGAGCTTCTTCTCCAAATTCCAAGCTGCATCGGTTTTGCAGGTAAAGATACTTTCCTCTTCTAATGGCCTTTCGTCAATTTCTCGTTTAGATTTTGCATTTGAAACTTGCCATTCTATTACTTCTCTGCTTGCTTCGGTTATAGTTTCCATTTCACTGAAGCTTCTTTGCTTGAATAGGAGTTAATTCCTTGAAATCCATAGATTCCAACAAATCCATGGGAACAATTGGGTGTCTTGTAGCCCTGTAGGTGGTAAATTTTTTCTTTTTTTGCATGTTCCTTAAGCCTTCATTCATGCTTATTATTGTTCATGAGCTTGAGATTTTAGTTAACGGTGCTAGTTCCCACACCTTTGCAGCATACTGGTAAGTGAAAAGAACATGGTGTGTTGATTCCATGGCTCCACATCTCATATATGTTCCTTCAATATTTATGTGCCGTGATCTTAGATTCTCTCCAGTTAGTATGGCGTTTTTGAGTGATTTCCATAGAAAAGACTGGATTTTTGGAGCTGTAGTAAGTGCCACACTTCTCTATTCCAGTTTAGAGCATTGTTTTCATTGTCTGTGCTTGGCTGGTCTTTATCCCTTTTGGCCACGAAGTAACCTGATCTGGCGGTATAATGGCCCTTGGGTGAATGTACCCATGTTCTCTTGTCTTGTTGATCATATCTGCTTGGTTTAATGTTTAAAATGTCTGCTTTGTAGGCTGTGAGCAGTTCCTTGATGAGTGCAGTGTTCCACGAGGTTGAACCTGGCTGTAAAAGGTCGTTTACTATGAGGTTTTGAGCTACTTCCGTTGTTGGTCCCATTGGGTTTTTGGGTTATGGGTCATTCAGCCATGGTTCATTCCAAATGTTAATTTGCTTCCCTCTTCCTACTGCCCATCCTATAGTATTAGTAAGCAAATTCCTTCCATGTAGTATACTTTTCCATCCATGTGAGCAGTTCGGTTTTGTTTTGACATTTAAGAAACTCTCTTCAGTACAGTACTTGCCTAGCAACACCTTTGCCATTAAATTTTGAGGTTGATTTAAGATTCTCTAGCTTAGGTTGCCTAGTAGGGCTTGGTTGAATGCTTCAACATCTTGAAATCCTAGTTCTCCCATCTTTTTTGTCTTGGATAACTCTTTCCATGAAACCCAACACATTCCTTTTTTCCCTTGATTCTTATCCCACCAAAATCTAGTAAACTGGGATTGAATTTGTTTGCAAATTGATTTAGGTAGCATGAAGCAGGACATATCATAAGTTGGTAGTGCTTGCAGCACACTTTTCAGCATTATCTCCTTCCCAGCTTGGGAGAGAAAACGGGTATACCAACTTCTAGCTTTCTGGCAGATTCTATCAATTATTGATGTGAAAAGATCTGACTTCTTTCGGCCAAACACTTCTGGTAAGCCCAAGTATTTATTTTTCCCCCCCTCTTTTATGATTCCAAGCTGATTCTGTACTCTTCTTTTAGTTGCCTCTAATATTTTCTTTATGAACGTAATGGATGATTTTACTTTATTAATTACCTGGCCAGACATGTACTCATATGCTTCTATTATCTCCATCAGCGTGTTGCAGCTTTGGCGAGAGACTTTGCAGAAGAACATAGTATCATATGCAAAGAGAAGGTGGTTTATCCGCGGGCTTTGTGCTACAACTTTTATCCCAATCATTTTCCCATTTTTTGGGCTGCAGAGCACATTCCGGACAGTACCTCACTGCATACAATGAAGGTAGGGCAAGATTGGGTCCCCTTGTCTCAGCCCCCTTGACGGTAAAACTTTCCTTTTGACTTCTCCATTCTATTGAATGGAAGGAGTACTGTAGTGATGCATAGTCCACGTGATAAAAATCTACGAAAATTCTAGTATTTTCAACACATTCTCAATGAAGCTCCACTCTAGTCTATCATAGGCCTTTGTCATATCTGTTTTGACAGCCATAAACCCTTGCTTTGTTGCATGTGATCGTTTGAGATAGTGAAGTGCTTCATAGGTTATTAGTACATTGTCTAGTATTGCTCTTCCTCCTACAAAGGCCGACTGATTTTCTGAGATTATTGAGGGAAGTAGTGGTTTTAGCCTTGTTGTGATCACCTTTAAGATGATTTTAGAATAGACGTTACACAAGGCAATAGGCCGCTAGTCCACAACTTTTTTAGGGTCATGGACTTTTTGTATTAGCCTTATGTTTGTAGTGTTTTGTTGTCTCGGCATTTTACTGGATATAAAGAATTCCTTCACCTATTGTGTGATGCTTTGACCAACTGTTTTCCAATTAGATTGAACGAAACAGGCTGAGAATCCATCTGGCCCTGGGGCTTTGTCCGGATGGATAGAGAAAATAGCATTTCTGATTTCCTTTGTTGTGGGGATTGCTAACAATTTTTTGCATTGATCCGATGTTATTTTAGGCTCAATTGCTACGTGAATTTTTGGATCATTGTTCTATGGTCTTTTTCTTGAGTTGTATATAGATTTTGGAAGAAAACAGTTATCTTCTTCAGCATGTTCTCTTCGTCATACAATGATTTCCTATCTCTATCTTTAATCACTGTAAAATGGTTTATTGCTTTTCGTCCTCTTGCTTTTGCATGAAAATAGCCTGTATTTTTGTCTCCTAAGCTTAACCATTGTTGTCTACTTCTTTGTCTCCAGAATTCTTCTTCAACTTTGTATGCATTTCGAAGCTCGTTATTGAGTGATGTGATTTTCCCTTTAGCTGGATTAGGGTCAGTCATTGCTTTGTCAATACTCTATTTGAGCTCCTCAATCTTTCTTTGAATGTTTCTATTTTGCTCTTTATGCCATTGTGTAATAGTTGATCTGCACATGCTAATTTGTTGTTGTACTGATTTACTGGCATCTTTATTCCATGTTTGTTCAATCAGGTTTGTGACTTCTTCGTTCGATTTTAGCCTTCGATCATATTTAAATATCCTTTGTTTTCTCTTCCTTTTATTGCTGAAATATGTAATACTTGGGCAATGATCTGAGCCACCGAATTGGAGATATTCACATCGTCCATCCGGGTATCTTTCTGCCCATTTGCTGTTCGCTAGGGCCCTGCAAAGTCTGCACCAGACTGTGTAATTGTGTCTTGATCCTCTCCATGATAGGCTATTCCTTGAGTGTTTAAGATCAAACAAATCACACTCCAAGAGGAACGTTCTGAAGTCTGTGAATGATTTCTCTGGTCTCACTGGTCCTCCTCTCTTTTCAGAATTATCGATTATCTCATTGAAATCCCCAGTGAGGTACCAATATTCATCTCTGATATCTGCAATTGCACTTAATTGTTGCCAAATTTGTCTCCTTTTAGTTTGATCTGGTTCACCACAAATGAAGGTTGCATAGAAACTTTCGCCACCTACTTTAACTTTTGTATCAATGTAATTGCAGTTTGCAGTCAAGATTGACACTTCTGTCCCGATAGTCCATAAAAGAGCAAGTCCACCTGAGCCTGGCCTTTCAAGTGTTACGAGGTAATTATGATCAAACTTAAGCCCTGAGAGGTGTTTTGAGACCATTTCATATGTGTTTTTGGTCTCAGTGAGGAACAAGATATTTGGATTTACAGTTTTTTGTAAATCCCTTAGTCGTTGGACAGTCACCGGGTTCCCCAGCCCATGACAGTTCCAACTGCCTATTGTTAAGGAATAGAATTTTGCGGATCTTGAAAATTTAATTGAGTTTGATTGTAAAAATAAAGTAGGGTTTTAGACATTTGAACTCCACCTATTATAAATAAACTAAATATATAAGATTACAAGGTTTTTCCAGTGTGATAATTAAATGTCCCAACTAATGGTTAAAATATATAGAATTTGACTTCATTTCATTATATATATAACTTATAAAATAGAGAATTTTGAAAGAATTGAAATTATAGATCAAAGTTTATAGATTGACACTGAAGACAGGTAATCCAGTGGTAATAGTCACTTTACAAATATTCAGGCACCCAGGTTCGATATTTCCCCGATGCTAGGGGAAAGGAAAAAAAGCTTTTAGGATATGAGCTTTAGATATGGATCGGGCCTTCTCGATCCAATTATAAGAGTAAAGTTGAAAAAAAAAATTTTATAGATTAAAAAAAAAATTATAGCTATCTTTTTTACAGTTAACTATGCATAACAGTTTGATAACGTCTCAAACAAAGAAGTGTATGCTACATATATATATATATATTGAATTAATATTAATGAGTATACTAAAGAAAATATTAATATGCTATGAATATAATTATTAAAATTTAAAAGAATTTCTCTATCTTATATTCTAGTTGATATAAAATGGAAAGAAAGAAACAAAGTTTGCAAAATAAAATAAAATCAGTGGATAGAAAATGAAAGCGACAAAGTTTGCAACTTTAGCAATTCTAAAATAAAATTGCAAATATGAAATTCATTAATTTTTCATTTTTGAAAATATTGTATGTGATTTAATCAATTTAAGAGAAATTACAACTACATTTTGGTTAGGATTCATTAGTTACCATTGAACCAATTGGACTAAGTGGAAGTTTATCTTTAATGTTTTATAAACATTTTAATATAGATTTTGTTTGGTCACGAAAATAAGTTGTATTTATTAATTGATGATGATTACATAATTGATCATCTCCATAAAACGATACATAGATCTACGAAAGATATTAAAACATTACCATAATGATTCTCTCTAATAGATGATTTGAAATAAATGTGGGTCCAATAGGTCCAGAGATTGATAGATAATGGAGTAAGCTCAAACCCACATTGTTGCCTCAGCAAACTAAGGTTTTTGTAGAAGACACAAACGTTGTTTTCAGGGACAGCTTCGCCGGAATAGGAAAGACTCCGGTGAGATGGGCTGCCAGCTTTGAAACGACGATCTTCTGCTATACTCTCTGCTTCAA
The DNA here is from genome assembly GCA_900406405.1 of Lepidium africanum. NCBI lineage: Eukaryota > Viridiplantae > Streptophyta > Magnoliopsida > Brassicales > Brassicaceae > Lepidium > Lepidium africanum. The sequence goes on along the minus strand of OVAX01002928.1, from coordinate 8,625 downwards.
AGCTTGAGAGGAGAGGACGCAAAGGCATTGAAGCAACCATTAAAATGGTGCTTTGAAGAATTTAAATAGGCCTGCTTGATCTTGGTGTTTGCTAGTCGACGAATCAGCCAGTGAGGAACAAAGACATGAGATGAGTGCGACACATCAGGCTATTTGCAAAGGTTCTGGTCAACTTGGAGTCACCAGAGAGGTGTAGTAAGGGTGAGGCATCTCGGTGAAGAATTGATTTCGCTCTCCGTCGGTACACTACCGACGAGATAGATATGGTCATGTTGGGATAAACTAGTGAATCGGGATAAGGAGGAGGGTCACAACCACCAGCGAGGCTTGAGGTGGAAGAAGAGGAGAACGCAGAGATTCAACCGGAAAAGGGGTTAAACCGAAGAGCCAGAAGAGAGAGGGCTCAGACGCGAGTCTCATCGCTGGGAGGGGAAGGAGGTGATGACGCCGTCAAAGATGACCTTGTCCTCGGAGGACAGAGCTTCGAATGGTGTCACCGCTAGTCCTATCTTCGGCCAGATATGAGTCACACTGAGACACATCACAACACAGAAAGACACACATGAGAGAAGAAGAGAGCATGGAGAAAGAGCAAAACATAATGGTTAAGGTATCTCGACGCCGGCGAAGACCGCTTTTTCTGGTATTGTCGGCGTCGGTGAAAAAAAGTTTCAAAGGCTCCTCGATAGTCGGGTAAGAGAGAACACTACGCTTTTTTTTTTCCCTTTTTTTTTAATGTGGATATTATCTACAAAAGATAAAATAATGATTGATATTTCTTTTACATTTCAAGGTCACAAATTTTTATTACTTATGGTGATCCAATTCTACGGTTGCCTGACCAAGTTTGGAAACGATTAACAAGATTTGGTTTATTAAGAGATAACATGTGGTTAATTATAGGGGATTTTAATGAATTGTCCGCAAATCATGAGCAACAAAGTGGAGTTCCAGCAAGTTCCTTCCTTGATTTTAACAATATGTTATTAAATTGCGGAATGATTGAATTACCCTGGGTCTCGGTAACACTTGATCTTGGAGAGGGGTAAGACAAAATGCAATTGTCACATGTAAGCTTGATAAGGCATTTGGGAATGAGGACTAGCACAACATTTTTCATTTCTCTGATGTTGAATATTTACAGATGATTGGCTCAGATCATCATTCAATTCTAGGAAATTTCTGAATTCGAGTAATTTCAAGAAAGTCCAATTTCTCTTTTGATAGAAGATGGATTAAGAAAAAAAAAGGTTTTCAGGAGACCATTGAGAGAGGGTGGAGGGGTGTCTCTTCTAGACGACCTCTATCATTTTCTCGTAGGATTCGAAGGTGTAGAGGAGAGATTTCTAAGTGGCGGAAATTAAATATCCTACATGCAGAGAAAATATTATCCGATTACAACAAAAATTAGTGTCAAAATGATAATTCTTGTCCTTTAAATGAGATTTTAGAGGTTAGAGCATAGCTCAAACAAGCTTATGAAGATCAAGAGATATATTGGAAACAAAAGAGTAGGAATAAGTGACTTAAGGAGGGAGATAATAATACAAAGTTCTTTCATGCTCAAACAAAACAACGAAGGGCAAAAAAATAGGATTGTTAGCCTTTATAATTCTTTGGGGAATTGGGTAACCAAAGATCTGGATATCTCTCAGGAGGCAGAGTCTTATTTTGCAGGATTATTCTCGTCCTCTGGGTCAACATATTACATGGAATCTCTTAGCGGGATTAATGCTTTGGTATCTGAGGAAGACAACCATCTTTTATTAGCAGTGGCTACAGAGGAGGAAGTTAGGAAAACCTTATTTATGATGGATTCTGGGAAAACACCAGGTCCAGATGGGATGACATCTTTATTTTTCCAAAAATTGTGGGAGGTTATTAAGACTGATCTATTGGAACTTGTTAATAATTTTTTCAGGATGGTCGGTTTAAAGGAAATTTGAATAAAACAAACATTTGTCTTATTCCCAAGATTGTGAGGCCTACAAAAATATCAGAATTTAGGCCTATAAGTTTATGTAATGTGGGATATAAGATAATCTCAAAGCTTTTTGTCTCAGGTTAAAAAAGGTTCCATCGAAACTAATTTCAGAAACTCAATCGGCATTTGTCTCTGGACGATTGATTTCTGATAATATTCTGATAGCACAGAAAATGTTCAATGCACTAAAAACAAACAAGGCTATCAAAGGCAAGTTTATGGCTATTAAAACAGACATGAGCAAAGCTTATGATAGAGTAGAGTGGGAGTTTGTGGGAAATTTACTTCAATGATTTGGTTTTAATGATCATTGGATTCGATGTATAATGCATTGTATTAGGTCCGTTGAATACACTGTTCTAATTAATGGCTCTCCTCAAGGAAAAATCATCCCTAAGAGAGGGCTTTGTCAAGGAGACCCTTTATCGTCGTATTTATTCATCTTATGTACTAAAGTGTTGATTTCACTTTTACGAAAAGCAGAATCAGATAATAAGGCTACTCAAGAGGAGGCCCTTGCAATTAAGCATATCCTTCATGACTATGAAAAAATTTATGGACAACAGGTTAATTTTGAAAAGTCTTCTATACAATTTGGTCACTCTGTGTTGGAGGAGAATAAATGTATTATTCATAGGACCCTGGGTATCCAGAATTTTGGAGGTATGCGAACATACTTAGGCCTCCCAGAAAGCTTAGGGGGAGCTAAGACAAAGGTATTTTCCTTTGTGTAAGAGAAACTTATGGAAAGGATAAATAGTTGGACATCTAAATTTTTATCTAAGGGTGGAAAATAAATTCTTGTTAAGTCAGTTTTAACTGCATTACCAACGTATGTCATGTCTTGCTTTCGTCTACCACAATCAGTAATATTGAAATTGAATTAAGTTATCGCTAATTTTTGGTGGAATAATTCGAAAACCTCGAAAGGGATACATTGGTTAAAATGGAAGAAACTACGCAAACCTAAGTGTGTGGAGGACTAGGTTTCATGGCTCTAGAGGAATTTAATATTGCACTACTTGCTAAGTAATTATGGCAGTTATTAGATTTTCCTAATTCCCTCTTTTCAAGAGTCTTTAAGGGACATTATTTTAAGAATAGTAGTCCAATGAATACAACTAGGATTAATTCCCCATTTTATGGTTGGAGAAGTATTTTTTCTACAAGGGCCTTGGTTAGTAAAGGGATTATACGAAAGATTGGTGATGGTCATTCTACCTCAGTTTGAAGTGATCTATGGATTCCAGACATTGTTCCGAGAACAGCAAGGGGAATTGAACCCTGACTATTTCCATCTCTAATTGTTGGTCAATTTGTTGATCCAGTTATGAGATCTTGGAGAGAAATTCCTTTAAGGCAATTCTTAGTCCTAGAGGATGTAAAATTGGTTTTAGGTATTCACAATTTACATTTTTGGAGCTTTGATTTCTGGGGTTGGTATTTTACCAAATCAGGGCGTTATACAGTAAAATCATGTTATAAGATTGAGGAGTCAAACTCATTCACTGTTGCAGGATCAATGGGTTCCAATTTAGAGATTTGACAAGCACAAGCTTGGAAGTTGAAGTGTCCATCAAAGATGAAAAATTTTGTTTGGCAAGTGATCTCAAATTGTGTGGCAGTAAAAGATAAATTAAGAAATAGAGGAATTAATTGTGATAATTCTTGTGTTAGATGTGAAGCTGATGGGGAATCGATAAAACATGTATTATTTGAATGCCCTCGAGCAACTCAATTTTGGGCTTTTTCGAATATATCACCAGCCATTTATTGCTTCCATGGTCCTTCTGTATGGACAAATATTTATTAGTTATTCTGGAGATTACCGTACCTTTTTAATAATTTGGTGTTTCCATGGATTTAATGGCATATTTGGAAGGTCATGAATGAAAAGTTGTTCTCCAATTCTGATAAGGATCCTAGAGATTTTCAAACAAGTTGAATTATATGTGGCAGAAGGGCTTCAAGCTAATAAAAAACTAGAACCTTTTGTTAGAAATTAAGAACTAGAGAGAAAGATTGAAAGATATTCATGTTGAAATGGCGAAAAAATGATTCTAGTGAAATAATTTTCATTAGGACTTGTTGGATACAAACAATGGAGATACAAGAAGGTTTATATATAGGAGAATATACATTTTTGTTGCCCTAAAACCCTACAGCAGCCTCCATAGATCCGTTTGTGAGGAGAGAGGGTTCGGTAATCCCAAAGTGAAAGTGACTTCTCCATCCATTTGGTCCACACTCATAAAAGAACAAGTCACATGTTTCTTTTATGTGTCTAACGGTCACATTGGGTCTAGTAACCCTCCTTTTACATCCCAAAGCCTTGATAATCTCCATAGGATTCAAATCTAACTCATTTCAAACCATACTTAAAGTGTTGAGTTTTTTGTACGGCCGTTGACCCATCCGGAACTCGTCCCACGGTAAGCAGCTTCTCGACCCGCGGTACATGAGGACTCAGCTTGTGGTACGTGTTTTGGATGGATTGCGGTACGTGACTTCTCTCGTCCTACGGTACATGCGATACGTCCAACTATCAACCCACGGTAAGGTGAGACACGACCATTGACTTTTTTGCGGTACACAAATCCTTTTACCGCGGTACACATCCATCCGATCCAATCATTTCCTTCATCCGGTCCATGCAATCTGAACACCATTTTGACCTGATATGATTTTGGTAGCCTTGATAGGTCTCGATTAATACTCTCCCTCAAGTTTAACCATACATGGAGTGTATGTTAAACTTGGAAAACCCACGGACCACACCTCATTAAAAAAACTTTAGTAGAGAAAACCTCTTGGGACAAAACTCCACCAAGAGAAAAAGAGTATGCAATCCGTGAGTGAGAGGACCTTTGATCAAGAGTGAGATAAGTCCACGAGCCCAAGCTTAGGATAGATTCTATCACATACCTTGAGACTTGCAGCCTTAGTAAAAAATATCCATCAATTGGTCTTCACTTCTTATGTAACACGGCAATATAACACCTTCAAGCATCTTCTCTCTTACCTTGTGATAATCTACTTCAATATGCTTGGTCCTTTCATGAAACACCAATTGGACGCTATGTGAATTCCAGCATGATTATCACAATGCATTGTGATTGGTTCCTTAGACTCAATACCAAGATCTTTGAGTAGTGCTTTCAACCATGTCAGCTCATTGGTAAGCTTCCTCATTGCCCTATATTATGCATCGGCACTAGAGCAAGACACAATCTTTTGCTTCTTTGTCTTCCATGTCACCAAGTTTCCTCCAATAAAGCAACAATATTTGGTTGTTGACTTCCTATCAATACGGTCTCCAGTCCAATCTGCATCACAATAACCAACAATCTCGACATTACCATTCTTACCAATCCAAATACCTTGATCCATGCTTCGTTTGAGGCAACGAAGTATCCTATCCACCATGCTCCAATGATACATTGTAGGCTTTTGCATGTGTTGACTCACTTGATTAACCGCAAAACAAAGGTCCGGCCTCGTGATGGTCAAGTATATTAGCTTCCCCACAATGCGGCGGTATCGGAATGCATCTTCAAATGGTGTATCATCTTGCTCCCCCTTTCAATTGACCTTGTAGCCTTCCTCAAGGGGTGTCTTGGCCGCCTTTGAACCTATTGTCCATGTCTTATTCAAAAGATCAAAACGTGTATTTTCGTTGGGATAAGAAGAGGCCTTACGGAGAACTGCTTACTTCAATGCCTAGGATGTACTTTATTGCACCAAGATCTTTAATATCAAATATAGATTTGAGATAGGATTTAGTGGACAAGATACCTTCTTTATCATCTCCGGAGATGATTAAATCATCAACATAGATGAGTCCAACCACAATACCTTTAAGGCTTTGGAGAGTGAACAATGTATGGTCAGCCTCCGATCTTCTAAAACCTTGGTCTCTAAGGGTCATGCTCAACTTATGATACCAAGCCCAAGGTGATTGCTTGAGACCATATATAGCTTTTCTTAACCTCAAAACCTTTCCCAGTGTGACCTTATCCTCTAGACCGGGCAGTGGATACATATATACTTCTTCTTCAAGTTCACATTGAAGAAAGACATTTTTGACATCCATTTGCCAAATCTCCCAATTCAAGTTAGTGGCTAAGGACAAGACTACACGAACCGTGTGAAGTTTTGCAACGGGAGTGATGTATCGGTATAGTCTTCACCATATAATTGGGTAAATCATCTTGCAACTAAGCGAGCTTTGTGACATTCTATGGTGTCATCACTGTTGTATTTGATGGTGAAGATCCCTTTAGAGCTCACAACTTTCTTTCCTAGAGGGAGATCTGCTTCATCCTATGTATAATTTCTTTCCATAGCTCCCGCCTCATCATCTACGGCATCACACCATACTTGAATCTCCTTAGCCTCTTCATACGTCTTAGGAATCTGCTCATTTTCAATTTTTCCAAAAAAAAACAATGTGATTATGTGATACAAGGGTAAGAGAACAAATCGCTTGTATAGGATGAGCTACGGCCTCATTGTTGTTGTAGACTCTAGTTTGCATCCAATTTGAGGGATCTTTCCTAATCCTTGTGCTTCTTCTTGGCATTGACATTTGAGATTGTGTTACTCGTGGCTCAAGTATCTCATTATCATCCTCGCTTCCTTGTGCTTCTTCATCATCCTCACTCAAATAACCTTCGGATTGTTCCATCAGGAAGGTTGGTCCGGATTCATCTATTTCCAGATTAATGTGAAGGCTAGGTTCATTATGGCTGGGTCATGTCTCCACTCTTGTTTCCTCCCCCCTCAAGTGGTGTGTTAGTCATGTTGTCTTTATCCTTCTCGGGTTGGCCAAGATGGTTTAAGAGAAACTGGAGACTTGCCACACGATCTTGTGTAGAATTGGAGAGGTCTTTCAAGCTTTCCCAATTCTCCTTATCAAAGTAGCCTTGTTCTTCAAGGAACTTCACATCTCTTGAGACATATGTCCGATGATTGCTTGGATCATAGCATTTATAGCCCTTTTGTGTTGTTGAATAGCCAAGAAATATACATTTCGTGCTCTTTGCATCTAGTTTGGTCCGTTTTTCACCTGGAATCAACACAAAACACACACACCCAAACACTTTTAAATGATCAATGTAGGGTTTAGAGCCATTGAGTACCTCATATGGTGATATATCTTTGAGTTTTTTGGTTGGGATCCGATTAATGATGTAACATGCGGCCATCACGGCCTCTCCCCAATATTTCTTAGGCACCTTCATGTGAAACATCATAGCTCTAGCTACCTCTATTATATGCCTATTTTTGCGCTCGGCCACTCCATTTTGTTGAGAAGTATATAGGCAACTTGTTTGATGCAATATTCCATGTTTGTTTAGGTGATCTTTAAACTTAATATATGTGTATTCCCCACCATTATCCGATCTTAGTGCCTAGATTTTAGCATTGAATTGGTTAGTAACATAGTTTTGAAAATTCAAGAATGCATCAAACACTCGGTCTTTTGAAGGGAGTAAAGTAATCCATGTGTATTTTTTTTCATCAATAAATGTAACAAAATACTTGAGATTATCCCTAGAAAGACATGGAGATGTCTATACATCCGAATGAACCAAATCAAAACAATTTTCATAAATAGTACTAGAATTCGGAAACGCACTTTTGAAATGTTTACCCAAAATACAAGCTTCACAATTTAAATGATCAAATGAAATGTTAGGTAACATTAATCCTAAGGCACAAGAATGAGAGTGATCTAATCTAGCATGCCAAAATGCATTCAAACAACTAACAACAGTAGAGCTAAATAAAGAAAAGATAGGTGCATTTGATGGAGTATCCTCAAGCACATATAAATCGTCCTTGGTTTCTCCTTTGCCAATGAGATTTACACTTTCAATATCATGAAACCAAACATCATTACGCCCAAAGATAACATAGAAATTTAGATCGGATGTTGTACGTTCAACGGATAATAAGTTTGAAGTGAATTTTGGTATGTAAAATGCCTTAGACGGTTTTTCAAACAATTTCAAGCTTCCTACACCTTTAATTGGAACCTTATCACCATTTGCAAAAACTACATATCCTAGGGCCAGTTCAATGTTCTCTACCATACTCGGATTACTTATCATGTGGTGAGAAGCACCCGAGTCTACAACTAAGTCTTTACAATGTTTATGAGTAAGGAAAGTGATACCGGATTCCTTGAGAGAGTTAATGACTTTCATGAGAGCTTCCAAGTCAGATTTCTTCACCACATCACTCACGCTTGATGTCATGGCTGTCTCATCTCCTTTGGTCTTGGTTTCTCCTTTGCTTGAAGAGCTAGTTTTACCTTGCTCTTCTTCCGCCTCATGTGAAAGGTTAGCCCTAGGCTCCTTTTGAAACTTAGACGGTTTGAGATGTGGATGAAGAAGCCAACACATATCCTTGGTGTGACCGGTTCGCTTGCAATGTTCACATATTGGCCGCTTCTTGTCATCTCGCTTTACATGACCTTATTTGCCGTGGGTAGCTCCTTATTTCCTCCAACAATGCGATGGTTTCCTTGCTTCTTTTGAATTTGGGAGCACACTTCGTCCAATGATGGGAACTTTGTTGGGATTCATACAATACTTTCCCCACACAGGATCACTTGTAAAACAAGAATAACTTAT
>OVAX01002927.1:0-24372 GCA_900406405.1 Lepidium africanum | reverse complement strand
ACAAATCAGGTTATGTAGGTTTTCTAGATATGTTATGGTGTTTGCAAACATTTTGTAGGTTTCGATAGGTGTTATGTAGGTTCTAAAAGTATTCTTTGTAGGTTGACTATTTGCATGACTTGTAGGTTTACAAATCAGGCTATATAGGTTTTCTCGATATGCTATGGTGTTACGTTGCAAATGTTTTGTTGGTTGCGATAAGTGTTATGTAGGTTCTAAAAGTATCCTTTGTAGGTTGACTGTTTGCATGACTTGTAGGTTTAAAAATCAGGCTATATAGGTTTTCTGGATATGCTATGGTGTTACGCTGCAAACATTTTGTAGGTTTTTAATAGGTGTTATGTAGGTTCTATAAGTATCCTTTGTAGGTTGACTGTTTGCATAACTTGTAGGTTTACAAATCAGGCTATATAGGTTTTTTGGATATGCTATGGTGTTACGTTACAAACATTTTGTAGGTTTTTGATTGGTGTTATGTAGATTTGGAGGTCAAGGTTTATAGGCTTTCAGATATACCCTAGGTATCATGTGATGAAATGACAATTTTACTCCCATCATTAACCATCCACGTAAGAGGTGCATTTAATGCCATCATCGCTGTCAACAACCTTGAGCTCATATGTTTCATCATATACTTTCATTTTTTAACGATAAAAACCTGTAAGTTGTTGTAATTTGAGATCACTGAAGTGGAAGTGATATGTGGAAGATGGAGGCATGAGGGAAATCGGTGGTTATTTTATCGTGATCTAGAGTTTGGGAGCCAATTCGTTAGAGTTCGTGATGATCACAATATATGGGCTTAATGTTCACAAGTATGCATGAAATTTGAGATGAGTGAATGGTTATATGAGGTCAATCTTAGTTATAGGAGGCCGAGTGGGGAAATGAGGCTGCTTCCTGAAGATACTCCACCTGTTTACTTATTTGATATTTAATTAATTAGTCTTCATGGAGAAGTGTAGGAGGTTTAGAATGTGTATCTGTGCTGACTTTCATGAAAAATTGGATCCAGAATCAGAAGAAGAGGTAGAAACAGTTGTTGGTGACGAAAATGGTCATGAGTCTGAAGGTGAGCAGGGTAGTAGGTTTTCAGAACAGTCTTGTAGGATTTCAGAACAGTCTTGTAGGATTTCAGAACAGTCTTGTAGGGTTTCAGGTGTTTCAGAAAATGAACAACCGGATGGAGAAAATCAAGAAGTGTATGGAGACAATGGAGAGGATGAAGACGGAGTAAGCAGGTTTGACTACTGCGACGATCCTGATGGTGCAAGTTCTGGTGATGAAGAGTACACTCTTATTCGGGAGAGCCAAAACAATTCCTCTAATCAAAGGGAGGTGTTATCTGGTGATGAGTTTGTGGGCTTAGAATTAAGCGCTGTAGAGTTGGCTATGGGCAATGTTATCCAACTAAGGAGGAGTTGGAGATAAGGCTGAAGATTCTTGATGTAACCCGTCGTTTTGATTTTGATGTTATAGCATCAACGCGATTCTTTTTTTGGGTGAGCTGTTGGGTGGCTAGATGCCAATGGAAAGTTTATAGAGTGGTAATTGATCGTAGCAGCCTGTGCTTCCACATTAAAGATTATGTGGAACGACACACTTGCTCAGTGACAGAGCGGTCATGTCGTGGAAGAGAAGCTTGTCCATATATTCTTGCTCGCCTTTATGTTGATTGTGTTGGTGGTGTTGGTCCGTCTGTTCTGCCTAGTCATGTCGCTGAGAGTCTAAATAAATGCTATGGAGTTAAGGTAAGTGTAGTTTCCTTTGTAGGTTTACCGTCTGTTCCTTCGTAGGTTTTTTTTTGTAGGTTTTCTAGTATCATTGATGTAGGTTTACTAGTATCATTGATGTAGGTTTACTAGTACTATAGATGTAAGTTTACTAGTACCATTGATGTAGGTTTACTAGTACCATTGATGTAGGTTATATAGTACCTTTGATGTAGGTTTACTAGTATTATCAGTATCATTGATGTATGTTTACTAGTATCATTAATGTAGGTTTACGTAGTTACTTTATAGGTTTGTTTTCACCTCTGTAGGTATTGTGTTTACTTTGTGGGTTTACGTAACGACTCATTCGTTGTTGTTGTTGAAATATTGGAAGGCCCACCGCGTGTTAAAGGAAGCACACCAGCTGATAAGAGGGTCCTCGGAGAGCAGTTTTGAATGACTTCTGACCTACTTATTCTCTATAAGAAGAGCAAACCCGACACACTTATAAAGCTCGAGGTAGATCAAAACAACACATTCAAGTTTCTCTTCATTGCGTTTGATGCGAGCATCCAAGGATTTCCTTTAATGGGGAAGGTGGTGGTTGTAGACAGTACATTCTTGCAAGGAAAGTATAAAAGTACTCTACTCACTGCCACAATGCAAGACAAAAATTTCAACATATTTCCAATAGCATTCGGGGTTGTTGACACCGTTGATGAATCTTGGGAATGGTTTTCTAGGCAACTAAGCCGTGTTATCCCTGACGACGATGAACTGGCAATCATTTCAGATAGGCATAGGTCAATAGGCAATGTAATAAAGAAAGTACACCCACTAGTTGGTAGGGGTATATGCACCTACCATTTGCAGAAAAATATCTTGATGATGTTCAAGGGGTGAGTCTATTTAAGAGAGCTGTAACGGTGTATAAGTTGCAAGGTTTTAATGACCTACTTGCACAGATCCAAGACATCAATCCTCGTCTTCATACTTACTTACTCAGGGCTGATGTTCGTTTGTGGAGTCGTGTACATTTCTCTGGTAATATGTACAACATCACCACAACGAACATACCTGAATTAATCAATCATACCTTGAGTGAAGCTAGGACTTTTCCAATTGTGAAACTAATTGACGCAATAAGGTCCATGTTAACACGGTGGTTCACTGATAGGAGGAAAAATGCAATTTTGATGACAACCGCTCTCACTACTGGCGTTCAGAAAGTGTTAAAGGTATGTTAATTATTTTATGTAGGTTTACTATTCTCATCTATGTAGGTTTAGCATCTTTATGTAGGTTTATGTAGGTGACTTTGTAGGTTTACGTTGTCGCTATGTAGGTATACTATTCTCATCAATGTAGGTTTAGCATCTATATGTAGGTTTACGTAGGTGACATTGTTGGTTTACGTTGTTAACAATGTAGGTTAACTAGTCTGATCAATGTAGGTTAACTAGTCTTATTCATGTAGGTTTACGTAGTTGCTTTGTAGGTTTACATAGTTTCGATGTAGGTTTACTAGTCTGCTAGTCTCATCTATGTAGGCTTACTAGCCTCTTTGATGTAGATTTATGTTGCTGTTATGTAGGTTTACATATTAATAGTGTAGGTTTATTATGTAACTATGTAGGCCGTCATAGTTTTTTTGAGTTTTTTGATTGATCTGAGATGTTTTCTTCTTTTTTGTAGGGAAGAGTTGAGGAAGCAAAATAATACGACATACAGNTTTTGTAGGGAAGAGTTGAGGAAGCAAAATAATACGACATACAGCCAATAGATGAACATCAAACACAAGTCACAAATAACACGTCATCTAATGTTGTGAACTTGACGAAGAGAACATATTCTTGCAAGAGGTATGACTTAGACAAAATTCTGTGTGTCCATGCCCTAGCTACCGCTGAAAGTGCAAGTCTTCAAATTGTCTCCCTCACTCATCCTTTTTACCACACATCGTATTTGTGCAATGTGTACGTTAAATGTGTTAAGCCTCAAAATGCTTCTACTCATGTCCCTGATGAAGTGGCTAGTAAGGTTTGTAATCTGCCGGCAATTCGAAAACAAACAGGCAAACCAAAAAAATCAAGAACGAAGAGCGTCCTAGAGGTTGTAGCTGATTCTAAACGACCAAGGAAGATGTACACTTGTAAAAAGTGTTCTCAAGGGGGCCACAATAGTCGGACTTTCCCATCGCAGACTTGTTAATTGTGTTACCCTTGTGTGCCATATGGACCTACATTGCATATTCGTAAACTTGCATTCTCTAGTGTTAAACCTTCATTGTTCAAGTGACAATGTAATTAGATAAACCTACGAAGGTACGATTGTTGTTTACAAAAGATTACAAGGTTCATATAGGTTAAACAAACAAAGACGTTCAAAGTTAAACATACATTGCTGCCCTTTGTAGGATTATCGTAAACCTACATAACTAAAATAAAACCTACAGATCGTTTTAACCAAAAAATTTCAACGTATCTGATGATGAACCTACATAAATACATAAGACCCTACATTGCTAATCTCATGGTTAATTATCAGTGATGAACGGCGTCTTATTAGCTCGTGGGTTTGGATCGCTCATGATTACTTCACAGTTCGCAGGAAGCTCATCCATTGTCTTAGCCGCATACTTCATCCTAAGGAATGGAATCATGATGTCGTCAAATCCTCAAAAGTCACACCTAAGGCCAAACATTTAATAAACTTTAGAGCGTATATCCCATAATCCCCACCGTGGCTTTGTTGGGGAGTTCCTTTCACCGTAGATGTCTTGAAGGCTGTTCCTGTAACCTTTCCTTTCTTGGTCATGGGTAACATTTGCTTGATCAATTGTGTGATCATCCAAGCAAAGGCTTTGCAGCGGCCTATGATGACCTGGTCAGTCATTACCGACATGTAGGAATCAAAGATTCTGATCCTACCCTTCACTAAGTCCACTTCTAAGGCCACCCAATGAGCTCCTCCAAAATTGTGTACTAAGTACACCCAATCAACATCAGTAAGCCATTTCCTCCTAGTACTATACGTACCATTTTCTCCTTAGTACAAGTCTACATAGACTTCACTGAATTTGTAGTTCTTTCCCTTGCAGCGGAGGAAGTCCCTCACATAGTCTGAAGCACACATTATGGAGAACTCCGGATCAACAAAAGAAATGCACCTACTTCTGAAAGACATCACCGTCTGGACATGTCTTCTCCAAAACATCAGCATAACACTGGCCATATGGTGGAAGAAAAGTATTAGAATCATGAGTTTACATGAAGGCGCACAAAACCTACAAAGAGGGGAAGTAAACCTACAATAAAATAACAAAACCTACAAGTAGTGGACCTAAAGCTACACAACTGACACTAAACCTACATTGATGTACAAAACCTACAAGTAGTTGACGTAAACCTATACAACTTACACTAAAGATGTACAAAACCTACAAGTAGTGGACGTAAACCTACACAACTTGCACTAAACCTACATTGATGTACGAAACCTACAATTAGTGAACGTAAACCTACACAAATTATACTAGACCTACAATGTTGTACTGTACGTAAACCTAGAGAACTTACACTAGACAATCTACATATGTACCTGTGTAGTCAACCAGCTGTATCTCTTGTCATTAGGCGGCCAATCCGCCTTGCATGTCATCATGCGGCGGTAAAAGTCGGTGTTTTTACAGGTGCCGCCATCGTACCTGAGTATGAATAGTAGTTATACAACCAGATAAGCTCAAATATATTTGTGTTCACATTGTGTGTACTTACTCTTCAGTGTTTACATAATGACAAAAGGTTGGCTAATTGTCCCTTCTCATGATCACCAAAAGGATCGTATACAACTATTGAGTGGTGTACATCTTGCATAATACGCTTCACAAGTAAATCGCCTTTGAAAGACGAAACCTGTAAAAATGAAAGCTACATTATTTTATGAAAACCTACATCATAGCTTAAAAACCTACATCAACAACCGGAAAACCTACATCAAAAACCATAAAACTTACATCACAGCTGAAAAACCTACAACACATCATTATATAGGTTTACTTACTTGTGAAGCAGCCAGATTGATTTTTCCACTCTCGCATGTAACAGGCACTATAGCCAATGCATTCACGTTGTCAGATGCCTTTGTTGATTGTTCCTTCTCAACTCTAAGTTCAGTCCTCAACCAAGCATCATCATCTAAAGTCATATTGATGATGCCATCAGATTGAGGAGTAATGCACGATGTCCCTGCGGGTTCTGTAGTAGCAGATCTCACAATCTTTGTCATTGGACTCCTTGGGTCTGAAGTTTGCTATGTCACTACCTTCCAAGACTTTACACTATGAATGAAGAATTACATTTTATTAAGACTACAATATTATTACAAAACCTACAAAGTAGAGAAATGAAATCCTATAAACCTACAACACTTACAAATAAACCTACAACACTTACAAATAAACCTATAACACTTACAAATAAAACCTACAACACTTATAAATAACCTACAACAAGTTAACAGTTAACATGTCAACTTTACTGAGTTCAAAACCTACAACACTTACAAATAACCTACAACACGTGACCAATAAACCTACAACACAGAATTAACTTCTTATCTTCCGGGTAACGCCCCTTAAAAAAGAAAAACATGTACCTGCGATTTATCCTTCGCTTTGCCAACCTCCTCCTCCATTTCTAAGCCCTCCCCAATATTCTTACCTCCTCCTTCCCCATCCCTTTTGTCTTCTCCATCACCCTCCATTTCATGTGCTTCTACAGGAGCACTACTACCACTTCCCATCACCCTCTGTTTCTTATCACCAATAAAAGCAAAGGGACTCTCATATATACACATCTTGGTTTCCATCTCGGAAAACCTACTCTTCAAATTGACCAACTTGCTTTTCAAGCTGTCGTATTTGTCGTCATTCTTCTTCTCGGCCTCGTCAAACTTGGCCACCAATCCCTCAAAAATCTTTTTTATAGAAGACTACTCCTTCTGCATCGAAGACTGAGCCTTCTCTCTAACTTGATCCTTAACGAAGGATCACAAAGAAATGGACATATCATCATCTGAGCCATCAACCTCCTTCTGCTTCTTCTTGTCCTTTGCATTGTTTTTTGGAGGCTTTGTCTTCTGAGGCTGCACCTTCACCTCCCGAATCTCAACATCCTGCACAAATAGATCATACTTAATTACAAACCTACAAAGCAGTTTTTTTTAATCTACAAGTGCTGCCACAAAAACCTAAACTTCAAAGAAACCTACATAACTTCAAAGAAACCTACATAACTTCACAAAAACCTACTTAACTCTCAATAAACCTACATAACGTCCAATAAACCTACATAACTTCCAATAAACCTACATACATAACTTTAAAGAAACCTACATAACTTCAATGAAACCTACACAAGACAACAACTAAACCTACATAACAGTTAAACTTCATACCTTCCTTGCTTTTTTGTTCCCTGGAGGTGCCACCTTGTCAGACTTCCTCTTCTTAGAATAACCCCAAACGCTCTCATCTAAAGTGTCCTCTAGTATATCTTTAATCATATTATGGACCTTCGAGTCCTCACTCGTCTCTCCCTCCCAGAAAGGATAAATTTCATCTAGCGACTTCTGGACCATGTGCTTAACAACACGAACCTGAAAAAAAGTGTTCCAATCAGTTTTTATGAAACCTACATAGTTTACATATAAATCTACATAATATGTTTCATACATGCATTATCTAAACCTATATACCTTTCCACCTGAGTTCATAATCTCCTCCTCTAAGATTTCAACCAAACATCCTCTACCTATGGATACCTTCCAACGGATTAGCGGAAGGTTCTCACCTTCAATCCAGGTACCATAATTCTCAGCAAGGCATTCGATGTACTCTAATGCCCATATCAGCAGCACATGGACACAACCATGTAATACGTATGTCAACCCACCATATGATGCTTCTTTGATGGATCAGATTAAGGATTGGAAGGTGTCCTGACCCCACGGATACCTTTTAAAAGTCTCCACATCGAACACCCTCTTGGCAGCTTTAAGTGGGATCATGCTCCCTTGGTGCAAACCCAAAATACCAACATGAAAAAGGAAAATGAGGTCTAGCATTCTCCTCCACTCGAAATTCCAGTCTCGTTCTCTGAAATATAAGTGAATACCAATTTCAGAAAACCTACATAGTATACATATTAAACCTACAAACCATTCAGGACTTTTGCTAAAACCTACATGACATATTACATAAAGCTACATAAGTAATTACAAATACCTACATCACTGATATACGTAAACCTACATAATTTAATAAACAAACCTACATCATAATATATAAAACCTACATAAGTAATTACAAATACCTACATCACCGATATACGTAAACCTACATAATTTAATAAACAAACCTACATCATAATATATAAAACCTACATAAGTAAATACAAAAATCTACATTTGCATATCCCTCAAACCTACATAATTATATATACACCACATACCTGCATTTCTGGAATGCCTTTTGCAGTTCAAAGAAGTCCAGACCTACATTATGTCTCGTGCCAAGCTTTGTCCAAAACTCCTCATGGGATGCCTCCACATCCACTCCTTCAACGACCAGCCCACAGGGCATACCAGATATCTACTTAAATTCGTTAAGAGAGAACCTGATTGGCCGGCTACCAACCACCACCCACATCTCATTGCTTCTTTCAATAAGAAGCTGATTCATAAGCAACCAATGGACTGGTTTTGCTGCCCATTGATATACATGTATTTTACCACATTTTAGTTATATGGTTAGTATATGTTTGCATCCATTCACATCATTTTTAGAGTCCTTTAGGCTTGCATTGCATTCATTTTGGTATACACATTGCATTTGGAGCATCTTAGGTACTTTGGAGCAAAAATGAGCATTTTGGAGTGAAATTGGCATGAAGTCTGCAAGGTTGAACCTGAACTGAAGAGAGCCAGTATCCTGAAGACTGAAGACTGAAGCTCACCTGGAGACCAACGAGTGCAGACAGAACAAGCACTAAGCCAAACTGCAAATTGAAGGCCAGAATTCCAACTCGTCTGCCACCATTTGAGTATAGCTCGAACTCGCCTGTACACCAGTGAGTGGAGCAAAGAACCAAGCCAGAAATTGCAATTTTGGAAGCACTCGCCAGTATGACTCGCTACCGACAGAGACGAGTTGAGGACTGACTGAAGCTAAATGGTGAGATTCGACCCCTAACTCGCCAGTGACCACGTGAAACAACATCAACCGACTTCATCTATTTTTGACCGACTTAACCTGATGCTGACTCGGATTAAGGCTTCAACGTTTTAAGACTTATATGTATATACACTTTTAGTGAGAAACGGCAGCATCCTAGTTTTTGCTACTTTTGGCTAGATCTGAGAATACTCTCTCTGCCTCTTTTATTGTTCTTTGTTATCTTGAATGAAAACCATTGTTCTTATTTGAATTTCGTTTTGGTTAGTGAATTTTACCTTCAGTTTTGATCTCTGTCTTTCATTATGCCTTTTGTTTTTGTCTCTGAAGCTGTCGATCTCCGTTTAGGGTTTTGTGAGGAGATGGAGTAGATCTAGGCTTGATTTCTGGGTTTGTGATATTATTGCTAATACTTCCATAGGTTTCGCTAGATTGAATGTTCTTCATGCTTATTTCAATTTGATCACTTGAAATCTGATTCGTAGGCTATCTCACCCGGAAGGTGTTCGATGATATGCTTGGCTTAGGTTCAGTCTACGATTGATGCATTCTGGCCCAAGGGATTGGATGTTCAGAGCGTTATTTGGTCGTTTAAGATAGGCTCGTTAGTGCCAGTTTGAGCGTCTGATCACCAAGGGATTGGGTTAGGTCACGCTTGAACTGAGATTTCATGACCACATAAGTGGCTTATTTACATCGTTATCCTGATCCGATGCTTGCCTTTTTAGGTTGTTAGATAAAGTCAGAAACCCATGACTCGGTCTAGTTCGTTGACTTCACTCTACTCACAAGCCCGTCTTTATCATCTGCTTGCATTCGTTGTGTTACTTTGTTTAGTTTTGATCTTTATGTTTTCTATCTTGACACCCTGTTTTGCTTGTCTGTTAGTTTCATTGTTTCAGTTAGATAGTCATACCCTCAGGATTACTTGTTTTGTTTGTTTCCTTTAGCTGATTGTGACATAATCGCTTGAATTGATTGATTTTGCTTGGATTAGATAGCTATACATACCCCCAATGTTAGCAACACGCTTTGATCGACAACCTTATATACTATAAGGATTTGATAACGGGTTCAAAATTCTTGTTATCACCCATGTATACTTCATCTCACTCAATTTCAGCACAACTCCAACTGAGAAATTGTCCCTTATGTTTGTGAAGGCATCTTCACCAATAGCCAGACTCATTTCTTTAAACAACGGGAGTTTACAACTATGTTGAAGCTCTTTGTCTTCAAACCAGTCATCCCAACCCTGAATAGTCTATCAGGATACTCTTTTTGCGCCATCGCTGAAAGAAAAATAAGCCATCAATAAGTTATGAAAATTGTTTTTGAAAACCTACATTATATACTAAAAACCTAAATAACTCTCACTTCAAACCTACATAACTCTCACATCAAACTTTCATAACTCTCACTTCAAACCTACATAACGCTCACTTCTAACCTACATAACTCTCACATCAAGCCTATATAACTCTCACTTCTAACCTACATAACTCTCACATCAAACCTACATAGGTTACTTGCAACCTACAAAGGAATGACAGGTAAAAGACATACACAACAGACCTACAAAATAGATTCTTATCCTCATTTAAAACCTACATAACAAACTCTAATCCTCATTGAAAACCTACAAAACCGTTCCCTCTAAACCCTAATTAACCTACCCATTGTCTTTTAAACCTACACAACACAAACAAACTATCTACGAACCCTACAATCAAATCATTTTCAGAGCAGTTACTATAGCTGCAATCCCAGAACTCGCATCTACAAACCAAAAATCGCGAAAAAAACCCTAACTTTCTTCAAAATTCCTACTCTAGAAACTTTAAAACCCAACAAGATCGAACTAGTATCACTAATTTCAACCATTTATCCTCTAATTTCAACGAAATCGAACCACTTTAACTTGAAAACGAAGATGAAGATGAAGAAGAACGAAGAAGATTACGACTTACCTTGATGAAATGTAGAAGAAGAACGGTGAAGACGAAGATGACGAAGAAGATGAAGAAGGACGAAGAAGAACAAAAGTTAGGAATTAGAGAGAGATTGTTTTGCCGAAGATGAAGACGAAGAGGAAAAGTCGCGTAATAGAAGTTATGGGATTTGTTTTTTCTTTGTATTCTTCTTTTTTTTTGTAAATATTCAAAATTAAATTAAATCAAAATGGTAGTTTTGTAATTATTTAAAGACCATGAAAATTACATATAATTTCTACATTTCTGTTACTGTTCACAATTGCTAAATGATTATATTAGTAATTTACCCATCTTTTTAGACTATTCTAGTAATTATATCTTTTATATATGTAGAATTTTACGAGTCATTTGATAAGAAAAATTAAGGTGGTACTTTAATACTTATTTACATACACAATATACGATTTACAATTTACTGAAGTGTGTATATATATATATATAAGTATATATGAAATTATTAGTCTATTTATAAAATTACAGTAATATATTTCGTAAGTGTCTTGTATAAAAGCCTAATTAGAACCAGTTTTATTCATGTGATTGTCTTCTATTTTTTTGGTACATTGAGACGAGAGCCACATGGATCGGCTGATAATCTCGCACCTTTCATTATATTATTGAAATTAGAGTTTATATTTTCGACTCCACTGCCATGCCAGCTAGATATAATATACCAGGAATCTTTAGATTCTTTTTTCTTTATCAGCACTTTTATTACCCATACTAAAAACTTGTGGAATTATCTCCGATGTTATTTACAAAATTGACATATATAAGAAAAAAGAAATGTTTTTGCTACTATATTTTTCGTTTGATTTTAAAACTGTATTTGTCTCACATAATATTATTAAGGATTTAAGAGTTTGGAAAATTAACAATAGAATTTTGTCATACCCAAAACTGCAAATTTTTTTGTTTACCGTACTTCGATTATGAAAAATCGTGTAGCTTCATCTAGTATAGTTTGAGATTCAAAAGATTTGGAACTATAAATTGCTGCTATTAGGATTATTTATCCATTAGTGGAAGAGCTTAAGATAAGATCATTCTTAGACTACATTTTAGTGTTAAAACCCTGGTATGATGCTACTATCGATCTCGACTCCGATTACTCAAAATTATTCATAGATACATATAGTCATATAGCACAGCAACAATTTGTTTAAATCACAAAACGATAACACTGTTGAATAAAAAGACTAAAATATCAGCTACGTACATTAATAACAATTCATGTGGACAACAAATAAACGTTATGTCAGAATAGAGAGTAAACATAACTGCGAAAAACACAAAAGGAATAATTAAAAAAATTCACGAATATTATGAAAATAGACCGTTAACTTTAAGTTCAGTCACCTCAAATCATGGATACAAAGAAGCCGGCGGTTTTCAACAAAAATATATTAATCTTTTGTATGCATAATCCATAAGATTTTCGTATGATTACGTATAAATGCACGTGTATTTTGGCTATTAATGTAGTAATAAAATATAGATATAGTACTATCAATTATACAAGGAAATCATAAAATGTGGATAGGAATAATATGATTATGTTTGAAAAGTCGTGATCGGTTGGGATTACGTATCAAAGTGGTCGTGTTTATACTCTGCCAAAATACTTCTTGATCACACCGATGGACCTTTAGGTTTGGAGTTGTCTCCAATTTTTGTTTTTAAAATCTTAGTTATTATTTTTTATATCTATCACATGTCTAGTATATGTGATAACTGATAAATAACCATATATAATCAATATTTAGTTTTTAGGCCGAAAACGTTAGACTATGTCTAGATATTGATGGCCGCCGAAATTATTTTAATTTTGATGTTTTTCATAATTAGAAGAATTAAGTTGGTGATTGATTCAACTATTATACGAAACCATTGCAGCACCAAGTGTACCTGAAAACTTATGTTGACTAGATATGTTTTCGAATATTAAAGCTGATTAATTAGCTAATTAAACATTTTTCTACCACAGGTGTGTGATATACATGCCTAGCGACTATCATACACTAGAAAATTGGACTCCAAGTTCAAAATAAAATCACAACATACAAATTGTAATACATATCTCGTAAAAATCAATAACTGATAAAGAGTTTTTATAAAAACACTTTATCAACTTCGATTTTTCTTCTGTATAAATAATTGAATATAGCCTCCCCCACTTAATATTTTCGCATAATAAGACAATACTTACCCTACCCAGTACTCACATCCGCAGAAAAAAAAACTTTTATTTTCCGAAATAATTAACGATCCAAAATTTCTACATAAAATAAAAAAGGAAATCAGTTTCTCATTATTATATCCAAAAACCTAACATCCCTCATTATTACTCTCTCTTCATTACCAATCTTGCTTCCTTGAATGGCAAGTCTCTTCTCCTTACGTCTCAGCTCTCGTTCTTTCTCTTTCCTCATCAACATCTTCTTCATCTTCCTCATCTATCTCCATTTCGCTTCACAAAATCCTCCATTCTTTGAATCCATTAAAACCCAAAATTCTCTTGCCGGCGGCGAAAGTGACAGCTGCAGCGGAGGACTTGCCAAATTCGACGATCACCGTTCCAAGTGCTCGTACATTAGATCTCAATCAAAATGTGGACCACAAGGTTACATAGACTATCTCAAGATCTTCTTCTGTATCTTCGGGCAATCCTCTGTTTTGGGTCTTCTAGTGTTATCCTTCTGGTTATTTGTACTGTTCTACTTGATCGGTGACACGGCCGCAAGTTACTTTTGTCCTTCTTTGGACAGCTTATCTAAGGTTCTAAAGTTGTCTCCTACAATGGCTGGAGTTACGCTTCTTTCTCTAGGAAACGGTGCGCCAGATCTGTTCTCAAGTATTGTCTCCTTCACTAAATCGAATAATGGCGATTTTGGGCTTAACTCAATTTTAGGCGGTGCGTTCTTCGTATCTAGCTTCGTTGTCGGGACGATTTGTGTGTTGATTGGATCTAGAGATGTTTCTATTGACAAAAACAGCTTTATCCGCGACGTGGTTTTTCTTCTGGTCGCTCTTTGCTGTCTCGGTTTGATCGTCTTTATCGGAAAAGTAACCATCTGGGTCGCTCTCTGTTACCTTTCCATTTATCTTCTCTATGTAGGGTTCTTGTCAGTTTCACTTTTCTTTGACCGCAAGAAACCAATATCCGATCAGATTCTTCGTACCAGAGAGGATTTAGCCGAGATGGGCGTCCCGTTGTTAGGCTATAAAGCTGACGAGAAGGTTGTTCTGCCAGAGCAAAGACCAGCTCAAGAATTAAAAATTGTGTTTCTCGAATCTCCAAAAAGAAACCGGTCTTACTTCTCGGTGCTTATGAGCATCGTAGGACTACCTCTATATCTCCCACGGAGGCTCACAATTCCGGTTGTTTCCGAAGATAAATGGTCAAAGCCTTGCGCGGTGGTTTCCACAGCCATCGCACCGGTCCTACTAACCGAACTTTATTGTTCTCATTATAGTGGGTCCAAGAGAAACCTAATCTTGTACATAGTATCCGGTTCTATGGGCCTAATCTTTGGAATCTTAGCATACTTAACGACAGAAAAATCACATCCACCGAGGAAACTCTCATTAGTTTGGCTTCTAGGAGGTTTCACAATGAGTGTGACATGGACATACATCATAGCACAAGAGCTAGTCTCATTGTTAATATCCTTAGGTAATATCTTTGAAGTTAGTCCTTCCGTTTTAGGACTAACCGTCCTAGCTTGGGGAAATTCTTTAGGCGATCTAATTGCCAATGTTACGGTAGCTGTTCACGGAGGCAACGACGGTGCGCAGATAGCACTTTCAGGGTGCTACGCAGGTCCGTTATTCAACACGGTGACTGGTCTAGGTGTGCCACTTGTCATCTCCTCGTTGGCTGAGTACCCTGGTGTCTATATGATTCCAAGTGACAATTCGTTGCTTGAGACACTAGGGTTCTTAATTGTAGGTTTGCTTTGGGCACTCGTGATAATGCCAAAAAAGAAGATGAGACTTGACAAGCTTGTCGGTGGCGGCCTACTTGCTATATACCTTTGTTTCTTGTCCATGAGATTGGCTAGGGTTTTTGGAGTCCTTGACATCGATCGATAATATTGATCGTATTGTGAATTTTTTTAAATTTTGTTTTGGGTGTTTTTGTAATAGTTAATTAAGAAAATTGCAAATACATCAAATTTGTAGGTCTTATTTTATTGAGTGAATTACTATACTAGTCGAGAAAGATGCGTTAATTACAAAATTCTGTATATTAGCAAATCTAGGTTTTTGTGAGTAAATAAGGCAGTTTTACCCTTAGTTGTTTGAAACACCAATTAAAATATTACGAAACTGCCATTAATTAATAATTCTACGTCAGTGCGCGGAAAACGAAACACTGTTTTGGTGGATTTAGACTAACTGACATAGTTTTGCAGGTTTTCGTAAGGTGTTATATAGGTTCTCTAAGTATCCTTTGTAGGTTGAATGTTTACATGATTTGTAGGTTTAACAATCAGGCTATATAGGTTTTCTGAAATAGTTTCGTTTATGTAGTTTTGTTTTTATCTTTGTAGGTTTTATTTGATTTGTTTTTATCTTTGTAGGTTTTATTACGTTTGTGTACCTTTATAGGTTTTATTACCTTTGTGTACTTTTGTAGGTTTGTTTTTACCTTTGTAGATTTTATTCCATATTAAGTATCTTTTGTAGGTTGAATGTTTGCATGATTTGTAGGTTTAACAATCAGGCTATATAGGTTTTCTGAAATAGTTTCGTTTGTGTAGGTTTGTTTTTACCTTTATAAGTTTTATTTGATTTGTTTTTACCTTTGTAGGTTTTATTACGTTTGTGTACCTTTGTAGGTTTTATTACGTTTGTGTACCTTTGTAGGTTTGTTTTTACCTTTGTAGGTTTTATTCCCTAATAAGTATCTTTTGTAGGTTGACTGTTTGCATGATTTGTAGGTTTCACAATCATGCTATGTAGGTTTTATGAAATAGTTTCGTTTGTGTAGGTTTGTTTTTACCTATGTAGGTTTTATTTGGTTTGTTTTTACCTTTGTAGATTTTATTACATTTATGTACCTTTGTAGATTTTATTACGTTTGTGTACCTTTGTAGGTTTGTTTTTACCTTTGTAGGTTTTATTCCCTATTAAGTATCTTTTGTAGGTTTAACAATCAGGTTATATAGGTTTTCTAAAATAGTTTTTTTTGTGTAGGTTTATTTTTACCTTTGTAGGTTTTATTACGTTTGTGTACCTTTGTAGGGTTTTTTTTGTGTTGTAGGTTTTCATTCAAGATTTTATAGGTTTTCCGTCACTATTCATCATCTTCAATCCAACTTTTCGAAAATTTCAAAAATTTCAAAATTAACTCATCAGCCTTGTAATTTTGTGTTCTAATCAAGATACCCAACCAATATTCAACACAACGCAACTCAACTCACTCAACAAAACCCTCAAATTCAAGTTATATGGAAAGCATGCAATTTTGGAGTTGTGAACTTTCATGAAAATGAAGTTAATGAACTCATACCTTAGAGGAGTGATGAAAATGACTATAGAGTACCTAAAACTTGAAGAATTCAATACAAAAGCACAACAAAATTTTTTAAAAAAAAATTCATTGTTTCTTTTTCTTTGTTGAAGAAGAAGAAAAAAAATGATTCTTAAAAAAAATCAAATTAGTAATGATATTCTTGTAATAAAATCAAAACCCTCAAAATTACATGTAATTTTCCCATATCTTTACTGTTTGCAGAATCCAGAAAACTATATTTGTAAGTAACCATTTTTCTGTGAATTAGTTGAGTAATTATCTCTATTTTTTTATTCCTTAAATCTTAAGTAAGTTTGTCAATACTAATGAGAGGGATAGCTGTTGTTTTCTTGCTGAATATTCAGTTTGTGTCGAAGTCACTTGGTACTTCACTTATTAAAATATTTAAGAAAAGAAGAAGCTTTTGAATGTTGTTCTAGGTTCATTCTTTATGAAGAGTTCTAAGAAATATCAACTTTCAACTTATAAATTTGTTTATGAAGATAATTACACAACATATTCGGAAATTCTTTAGTAAAATTTAACTAAATATCATGTCTTATCATATATCATGGCTCAATCAATTCTACAACTTGAATATATATTTGCTACGTGAATTAAGCATTGTCAATTCACTTGAATGAGATACTGAGATACTCTTATGAATCTCTAATTAAAACTTTTTTTTTTTGTCAATATTGGATCGACAAAATCCGATCCATAACCTAAAGCCCATCCCAAAATTCTTTTTTTAAGTTACCATAATGTAGCGGATAGGAATTAAACCCTAGTGCCGAATCATTATCTGGATCATTGTAACCACCACACCGAGAGTAACTTAGCAACTATGTAAGACATTTTATTTAATAATTGTATTTTTTTTCTAAATCTTAAGATAACGTCTAATTGTGTAGTTCCCTAGTTGTTACGTGGTTTTAGCCACAACCATTAATATTCTCAAAAAAAAAGGTTTCAATTAGGTGAAATCAACCGGAATGTAGCAAATACGGCCAAATTTTCTCTAAAAATTTAGAAACTTCCAATCAATTATATTGCGATAAGGGCCAATGCTATAAATTGGAATTATTATCCTAATTCCAAGAAATAATTTAGAGACAAACAAGAAAAATGTGCCAAATTATTATGCACACGAGTCATAAGATAAGGAAAGTGAATATAATAAACAATAATAACAAAATTAAAATGAAACACAATCTTATCTTTTTTTTAAGCAAAGTGGCAAAAACAGACAAGCGTTGTCGGTTTATGCAACTCCCACAATACTGGAATTAAATAGACTATACTAAATTCTCTTTAAAATTTGTAAATTAAATGGTAATAAGATATTTGAACCCAAAAAAAAAATGGTAATAAGATATATACATTATCTATAAGATTGTATATGCGTTTGTATGGGCAGAGATTATTGACTACTCGAGTATGTGACACCTATTAATTGTCTAGCTACTCAGATTGAATTCTACAACTTTGCACATGTTCGTGATTTGTCGTCGAAATATATACTTACTGCAAATTAAATTCCAAAAATGATATTCTAAAAATATTTGGTACTTGGAAAAAACTAATCCAATTTTGCAATGTAAATCAAACTTTTTTCTTCTTTAAACTTGATTTATAATGATTGCATATATTACAGATGGAAAAAATCTACGTTACAATCTACATAAGTTTTACATACATTCCAAAATCGATTCCTTTGACAGTGTAGAAGATAATACAAATACATGTTATGTACTGGAACCGTCAGTTAAAATCAAAGTTAGTGAGAATCATTTACGGTTTGCATAATCCTTAGAGATAATGAAGCCAAGTAAATGAGCAAAAGCCCTATGCCCATCACACCACTAAGCCTCATACGATTACTAAACAGAACCAAGAACGACCAAACTAGTCCAATAACCAGAAACCCAAGACTCTCCAACAAACGAGGATCTGTCTTAATCACAGTGCTCGCCGGATAAACCTCCCACGCGCATCCCACAAGCGAGATCCCGAGAGCAAACAATGTATTGAAGATCGGACCAGCATAACATCCAGATACAGCCACTTGAGCTCCTTCTCTTCCATCGTGTAGCGCCATTGTCACATTGGTTATTAGATCTCCAATCGAGTTTCCCCAAGCGAGGACCGTTAGGCCTAAGATCGAAGGACTTACACCGAAAATGTACCCCAGTGAGGTCAAAAGCGCAACGAGCTCTTGTGCTGATATGTAACTCCACGTCATGCTCATTACAAATCCTCCTGCTAACCAAGGTAATAGCCACTTCTTTGGTGGGCTTGATTTCTTCGTTGTGACGCCTGCAATGAATCCAAGAACTATACCGATCAAACATCCGATCACATAAACAATCCCAGCCTCAAAACTCGAGGGTTTCCGCTTCCAATTCCATAGAAACGACAACAGAACCGGCGCAAATGTGACAGAGGCAACAACTAATGGTTTAGACCATTTGGCTTCAGACACAACAGGAATTGTCAACATCCTTGGCAAGTTGAGAGGCAGAGTTATAACCCAAACTGCTACACTTTTCCAGTTATAATACCCCTGATGATCATCATCCACGATCCGATGATCTCCATTAACAACACCATCTTCAATTTGATCAAGATCTAGATTTAGCAATAATGGTTCACTAAGACTACGACGCTTATGGATCGATTCAAGATCAGATTCAGCACCTTCTCCACCAAATCTCCACGAGATATATACAAAGGCAACATAAACAGCATACAATGAACAGAACCCAAGAGCACCCCAGAAATTGATCTTACCATGGACCAAAATCATAGCCAAGGAACCAATCGCAGCACAGAAGAAACAAATGTCTCTTATAAAAGCTGATCTCTCAATCCGAATATGTCTCCTATGCAACGCAATGCTTATGATCCCAACAACAACGCAGGTGACAAAAGAAGAACCTCCCACAACTGTGTTGAGACCAACATCGTAAGTACCCTTAGATTCTCCCATGAAAGAGACCAAACTTGCAAACAAATCAGGAGCACCATTGCCAAGCGATAGAAGAGTTACGCCGGCAACAGTTGGTGACAAATTAAGTAGCTTTGAGAGACTCTCGAGAGATGAACAGAAATATTCAGAGGCT
Organism: Lepidium africanum; assembly: GCA_900406405.1. Lineage (NCBI taxonomy): Eukaryota > Viridiplantae > Streptophyta > Magnoliopsida > Brassicales > Brassicaceae > Lepidium > Lepidium africanum. Next base: position 4,783 of record OVAX01002927.1, on the reverse strand, counting down.
GTGTGACCCAGTAGATAGAAGAGGAGAAGAAGCCAAATGAAGAGAAGAAATTGACCCAATATTGGGAATCCTTCGAAATTACAATAGAGAAAAGAGAGGTAATCAAAGAAACCTTGATTAGCACATGGGTCGATTGATTTGAGGTAGGCACACTTTGATTTGTAGTCGTGAAAGTGTTTCAGGGAACTACAATCATGCTCGGATTTATATTCTAGGGCACTTGAATCGACAGGATTCGTGAAGAAACCCAACTGAAGAAAAGAGATCACGAGGAATGTGATTGTCAAGTAACCAACACGGTTCGAAGAAAATGAAAATCCCATCAAACAGGTAAAACCTGAAAACCTCGAAAACGAGAACCAAATCAGAACAGAGATCACGAAGAAGAAGGTAAGGTGGGATTTATTTTTGAAAGAGCAAAATAGTAAAAGAAGAAATTTGGTTACTCGTGAAATCTTTATAAATGGGGTTTCTCCTCAACAACAACAGATCATGAAAATAAAATAGGATAAACACAAACTCTACGCGGAAAGAGATAAAGCAGTGACCTAAAATCGAAGCTTTGAGGCGAACCAAAATACACCAAGTAAACACACATACACTTTAACAAGCCCTGGTGAAGACAAACGTCAGAAACAAAACAGAGGATCTGCTTTATTCAATCTTTTTTAATCTGCTTTATTCAATCTTTTTTAATATAGAATTCAAAAAAGTTTGTCATTTTGTCCTTGCCGTTTTGGGTTCGTGATTATTTGGATTGTGGAAATGGCATAGGTGTCGACTTCACGATCAACTGTGCGTCGTTTTCTCTTCCCATTACGTATTTGAAGAAACAGAAAGGAAGCCGACGGTTTGTAAACTGACAAATTCGAAAGCTTTTCCACAATTAAATACTAGTAATAATTTTAAGAAGCTGACCCAGCTAATGTAAGTAATTAACAACCGGTTTAACATTTTAGCAGGAATTGTCCATGGAATATACCGTAATCACTAATGGTATGTTTGCAGTTTGAAGTGAACCGGGCAAAAAAAAATATATTTCTACATACAGTAAACTCGAAACTGGATATCGTCACGATAAATGTTCTTTTTTGCTTCTTTTTTTCTTGTCAACAGATAATATTTAAAGATAGAAACCGAGTCAATTGTTAATTTGTTACATTTCCATTTTTTCAAATATAGAATATATATTTATATTCCAAAATAAGGAACTAATTAAAGGATATATTCTGTTCTGATTTTTTTCCGACATGTAAAACTCTAGCGTAGAATCTAAGTTTGATGTTTCGATGAAAGATATATTCGTGTTTTGCTTGTTTTGTCGAAATTCATTAATTAGTGAACTTTTTCTCTTCATTTTATAAAGTGAGTTATTGGTAATTGAGCTTGAATCACCGCCTTTATCTTGTTACTTCCAATTCACATTAGAGGAAGGTGTCTCGTGCATTACAAGAGAATCTTTCACCTCTAAATGATTCCTTTTATGTATATAAGTTTGAGACACCCACGATTACAAACACGAAGACAGAATATAGAAAAGTTAATAACATAAAGGAACATATAGTGTGACAAAGATGATATGTATCAATAGAGAAATTACAATAGTAGACAATGAGATCGACAAAGAAAAATAATAAAAGAAAAATACGACTTTACTTTAAGAAGCGTGAGATCGGTCGAGGGATCAAGATTTAGGATAAGCTTTGGATAAATATTTATTTCAATTAAAACCAAAAATAATTGTATTTATTTCAATTAAAGTCGAACATAAAAGATCTAGAGAAGGGACTTAATGACTTATGAGTGTGAAATTGTTTGCGAACAAGTAAAAAGGTAGCAAGTCTTGAGAGTAACGCGGTTTTCAAACGCGTTCCTTCGTTTCTGCTTTACTAAAATTTAATAGTACTTTTTATTTTATTTTATTTTGTGATATTATTCATTGCTTGAGAGCAAAGTGAGTAGAAGCGATCCATGAGGTAAAGAATCAACACGAACGTCACATTCGATCGAGGTTTTTGTTACACTTTTCTAGATACAGAAATTAAATCTAATATAAAATCTTCATGGAGAAAAAGTCAATTGACAAAAGTTTTGGGAAGAGTGACAAGACTTCACAAATTAGGTGAGATGGGTCATTATGATTATAAAAGCTAGTCGCGTTAAAGTCGGCCCATATATTCTTCAATGGTTATGGGTCAATCGGCCCATCCAAATTTATTGTGTTTGGACATGAATCGAAAATCAACCATGATTAAGTCCTATTATGAACTAGCCTTCGTGCCAACATATGAGCGCAGACATTATACTTCAAAGTATGGATCTCATCACTAAACTTAAATCTTCAGCGGAACATTGATGTTACAAAGTATTTTGACATACACAAAAACGATCATCACAGATCAATCCTGATCAAAATCTGTCTCCAACAATCGACCAAGGCTTGGCCTTATATACGTAACAACACCAAGGGAGAGAAGATGGAATGGTATCCCTCTAGTTTGCACCCAAAATGCAATGCTAATCTCATCATCATCATTTGTTTTGTGATCACTCTACTTCACCGTTGTGTACATATATCCACTTGAAAAAAATGGTCTTCGACGAATAACAATGTTAATTACTTCATCCGATGAGAGAAGAAACTGCAAGTGATGCTTGGCAGCAATAAGACCCTTAACATCATCACTTATTCTCCACACGGGAGGGAGAGTGTTTAACATGGCGCACATATTTTGTCACCTCACATTAACTGGAATAACCGGAAGGCTATGACTATTAGTTTTAATGGCAGATTGTAAAGTCACCACAGAATTATCAATTTCCAATGATATCTCCTGTACTTGCTTCTCAATATTGTCTGACATGGTGTGAATAAAAGCAATCACACTCCAAGCCAAATAAAAGTCTCGAAGATACGCATGGTACACATAGTTTATCACTAAAAGGGGTTAGATTATAATGAAAACCTGAGAAAACTATCTATAATAATCATTGACAGAGAACACAATGGAAAAGTAACCGTCGATGGCTAACTTAGAATGGATGGAAAATTTGACCGAATATTTTTGTGCCAAATAAACAAAATTAATTACCCAAGTAAGATTAAGATACAGTCTTAGGCGTGAAATGTAGATGTTGGCACCAATTATACATGGACACGTGTTAAAGTTAACATCATCGACATTATATAATACGAATAAAAAATAAAAGCCCAGTCATCTTTCTAACAACTTTTGGGTCTTAGCTGTCTTATCATAAAAGAACATTTTCTTAGATCATCTCCATCTCCATTTTTTCCACTATTTCTTCTCTAATACATTACTCTATTTCCTACTCCAAAAATAATATTTCAAGCATATTATTTTCTCTATTTTTTAATTTTTTCAATAAGACCCTTTTAATTTTAATAGTTATAAATTCCATCCATTTAATTTATTTTTAACAATAATTTTAGAAAATTATAAATATTGTCAAAAATTAAACATATATTTGCAAACAATATCATTTATTTCACATAAATAGAGAAATAAATACAAAAATATTTTATAAAATGATTTATTGTAATAATTTTGTGAGTTTATCAAATTTACACAAATAATTATAAAGTGGTTTATTGTTATAATTTTGTGAGTTTATAAAATTTCTTAGATATAATACGTATAACTTATATTAATCGTTTTTAAAATATAAATTAAAAATATATAGTTTTATTAAGCATAATTGATGCAAATAGTTAAATTTAGGTACAAAATAAGAAGGATAATAAATGGGAGATGGCGACGGTGAGGGCGCTGGCGATGGAGATGGCGATGACTTCAACGGCGGCTCAACGGCGAGTGGCGGTGGCGATGGCGAAGGTGTTGTTTTCCCGGGTGTTTCTATGGCGATTGTAGGGGTTTTCACGTCGAGGTTAACGATGAAATTGGGATGTTGTCAAATCTTTCTCTCGATCTGGCATCCTTGGCAGAATTGTTGGATTCTTGAGGTTACTTCTGTCCTCATTGTTACTGAATTCATCATAAATCCGATGTTACATGATTTTTCCTTGATTTTCATTAAATCTAGGGTTTGGTTTCCAATTTCAGATAGGTTAAGAGTTGGATTAGATTTGATTGTGGTGGGTTGGTTTATCTTTGTCTTTCAATCGCGCCTTGATTGTTTAGGATTTCATAATCGATTTCTTCTTTTATCGGATCCAAATCATTTAGGTCTTGGCTATATGCTCAGATTGTTCGTGATCTATGCTGACGATGTTGCTGAGTTGCTTTGGGTTTCATTTGGGGTGTTTCCTTATGACTTTAAGTTTCTCGTATTGATTCCCTTTTCTCTCTATGTTTGGTTACATCCGTTTGATGGGGTTCGTTGCTTTGCTATCCCCTTAAGGTTGTTATGTTCCTGTTCTGGGGTGTTGTCTGTGTTGTTATTAGCTCTGACCATAACTGCTCAGGCTTTCTGTTTCTATATTCTAATGTGTGTTATATGGTGGGGTGTATCCCAGAGTATTTTACTCATGCTTTCTCGTTTGCTGTTCATGTGTAAGATAGCTCAGTTTATGCTGCTATTACTCTGGGTCTTTATCCCATTTCGGTTTTTAATTCTGTTATCAGTTCAGCTGTTTTTCCGGGATTGTTGTGATTCTGGAGTATCTGTTCTGTCGTTAATTATGTGTTCCTTAAGGATCCTTTTTAGTATCCTAGACTATGACAGTATCTTGGATATTGATATCTATCCGATACTCATGTTGATCACATTCCTTGTCATTGATGATAATTTATTTGGTCAA